>NJDC01005616.1:30930-44432 GCA_002245475.1 Calephelis virginiensis
GAAAGTATTATTTTATCATCGGGAATTCTGAAATAGATAATATGGCTACTCGAAACAAAGGATTAGATATTTTATCAAATACGTATGTCATGATGACAGCAGTATTACGATAATCGCTTGACAACAACTTTACCTTTTTAAAGAGGTTTGGATTTCAAATTTTCGTAAACTATCTACAGTAAAATAAAATTCATTCATACATACATACATACATATCTTCACGCCAAGTCCCTTACGGGATAGGCAGAGAGCATCGAGTACCAGACCTCACGGTTCTGACAAACCTGTCTGGCTTTCTACACATTCATTACCCTTTTCATACAAACATGCCAGTTTCAGAGACTCTTAACACCACCCTCGGATAATATCCAAGTGATTTGATCGCGGAATGTCAACCTTGGTTTCCCCGGGTAACTACATCCATCGACATTCGCATTGTATATCTGCTTTGTCAATCTTAAACCTGTCATTCTTTCCACATGACTGAACCAGCTTAGCATGCTCTTTCGCATTTTAACACCAACACTTTCTTTCAATCGCCCTCACTGTTAAGAATACGGTCGGCGAGCGTTACACGCCAATTTTCTGTAACGCTCTCATTTCGACCGCATTTATCCTACTTTCATGCTTTTTCTGACATACCCAACTCTCGCTTCCATACAATAACGTTGGGATAAGCACAGAATTATGCAAAGTGAGTCGAGCTTTTTGACGCAAAACCTCGCTTTGAAATTACCCAAAGCTCCATTCACATTATTCCCTGCACATACTTTCCTCTCTAGATCATAAAAGAAAATTCATGTGGAGAAACAGAAGTAACAGTTTCAAATGGCATTTTTTGCAATTTTAATGAGATGTCGTAATTAAAATATGTACCTATAATACGTCTTTACAAACTTTGTAGACGTTTGATCTGTAGGGTTACTCTTGAATCTCGATATCATGCGAATTGGAAATTGGAATCGAATATGTCACTTTAGGTACTTTTGAACACAGAATTAGGGGATTATTAACATTTAGTTACAAATAAATTCAACGAATAGGATAAAATAATTTACTATTTACTATTAACTATATGGTAATAATTCGCCAGTATTGTGTTCAAGAGTACCTAAAATGACATATTCGATTCCAACTTCCAATAATGCATGAATCGAGCTTCCAGAGTAAACCTACAGGTAGTGTCGCGTCATTTCAGTTTATCTTATTGACCTCTACAATAATATAGTAAATGCACAATGACCATTACTTTTTAAAAATTAAAAAAAAAATATTTTAAGCTCACTTCACGTATTGTATTTTTTTAATATTATTGAAAAAAAAACTAAGTTGGTTGGATGATCAGAAGAAATTTTTTTCAATATTAACGACACATAAACATTGTTACAAGATCTTTTAATGTTGAGTCTTAAGTGGACTGAGTCCTTGATGTTCAGTAATATGCTCCAGTTCCCCTGCGTTGGTTCGGACCCTAGGTTTATGTAGGATAGAGCATCAGTCTTCCTGCCTGGCAAGTCTTAACATCAACAAGATCATTAGCAGCATCGTGCTATGCTGCAGCCTCTTTGGTCGAGTGGCTAGCGTACACGCCTAACTACGCCGACCAACCGCGAGGCTCAAGCAGGCATTTGTGTGATGAACATTTAGATGTTTGCTTTTCCAGGTTTATTAAAGGTAGTCTAGTATTATTTAAGTATTTCTATGTATTAGAATCGTTGACTAACACCCATAACACAAGCATCTAATCAGCTTACTTTGGGGTTAAATTTAATTTGTGTAACTTGTCCAGATATATTTATCTATTTATTTTATACACACACACGCACACACACATACACACACAGACACACAAACACACAGTGTTTGTCATTGTAGTGTTTCGACTAACCACCCCGGCCAGAGAACACCGACGCACCTATAAAATCCTGTCAATATGCCATGTTTAGGCAACAGCTATCTCTTGCCATTAGAACGAAGTCCAACTGCAAAGCATTCCAAGTTATATATATAAGTTAATGAAAAAACTTTAATATCGCGATGTAGGTTTGATCGATATTGCATCGAATATTGCTTGTCCCCGATACAATATTTTATATACTACGACGTATTATAAACAAGGCCATATTATCAAAATACATTTGTAGCGAGTTAACAAAAATTGAAAAATCAAATCTGTACTGTACTGATAACAGCGATAAACTAAAATATACAAGACTGATAAACGTAAACTGTTTATCTACAAATGTGTTTGATTTGCTGCATCTGCGGTTTTGTCTATGTTTTTTTTTAATATCTCATTCATTCATTCATATTCAGATCTTCACGCCCATATCACCGAAGAGGTAGGCATAGACACAACCAGGGCACCCACGACTAGGCGAAGACACTAAGTCCCACAATGTGATAGGTGGCAAGCCTATCGCCAACCGGCCTATAACGTTTTTTTACTAGAAAATTGGAAAAACCAAATTTTCTTTTTATTGCCCGACCCGGGAATCGAACCCGGGACCTCATGCACTTAAGTCCGACAACTGAACCGCTGGACTAAAGAGGTGAAAATAATAATCTAGAGTTGCTTTCACGTTCCAGGGTAAATTAAATAATGAGTTAAGCTTACCGTAACTAACACCGTGACATCTGACTATGTGGTAGAGTTTCGCAGCGACTCACCCGGATTGGTAACACCGCCTTATCTTTTCCTGCCGCCATAACGTCATGATGTGTTCCGGTTTGGAGGGTAAGGTATCCGGTAAACTTACTTTGGCTCAAGGCCTAACATCCCGGCCTGAGCATTACCACCTTTGGTGTCTCTAGGCGGCGTGAATTTCTTACCTTCAGGAAATCCGTCTGCTTGTTTGCCTTCCAATATCATAAGCAAAATATCATCGAAATCAAAAAATCGAAATACGCGAACGTATTTGAATTATTTTTAATAGTGGGGCTACTTATCGGTAGATACTGACCTTATGTCGATATCGATAAATGTTGATTCTGTTGTTGATTTTATTCCTAAATTTTGTTGTTCATTCTTTTATCGATTTTGTTGTTGATTTTGTTGCTGATTATCCGTCTCAGGCTAGGTAGAAATGAAAAGCCCTCTAACCGATCATAGACAATTAGTTGTCGCTTGTTCTATCACAGCCTTTCCCAGTGGGCGATAACGCCCCCTTGTGGGCGCTGGAAGCCTAGAGGGGGGCGGTATAAATCTTAAAAAAAATGTTTTTTTTAAACTAGGCGCAACAAATATGTTATTGAGGTTATTGACAAGAAAAAAACGGGGGGGGGGGGGCGCTACAAAACAACTGATTTTCAAAGTGGGCGTTACATGAAATAAGTTTGGGAACCTCTGTTCTATCAGATGATTAATTAGCAAATCAAAAAGAAATACCCTCAGTATTGGAGTACTTACATGCAAAGTCAGATTCATATCATAGGGTTTACTAAAATCGATGTAGGTAAAATCTGCATCAGTAAAAACAGTGAAAACAGTCGATGAATTCGGGTACGGTCTATATTTTTCAAGAATTACGACCACTTGTTTCGAATACCCAAAACAAATAATTTACGCAAATCTTTAGTTTTGAGATGGCAAACAAAGAGACGATGTTTCTGAGAATAACAAAACACCGTCTATAGGCTATGTCCACACCTATGTGCTTTCAATTGCACTTATATGATCATTTAACATGTCAATTTGCAGTTCGCCTGGCTTTAGTTTCTGTGGTCTAGGACGCATTTATGCAACGGTCTCCTAAAGTCTTAAATACAGCTAACCAATTCATTATTTTAAACAAACACAAAAAACCACTTATCAAATGTGTCATATTTCTGCTTTTCATTCCACGATATTTGATGTATTCGATAAATTTAAATTTATCGTCTGACATTTTGTTTGTAAAAGCATAAAATGACACACGAGAAGTAAAAACTCACAGTCGATGGATGCATTAAGCATACGGCAGCGGCACGCATTATGGTCATTCCTCGTTTTGTCGTCTATGCATGTGTTATAGCTTTGTGCCCATGGTTCAGGCGTGTGATAAACAAATTGTAATGATGCAAAATGAACGTGAAAGTGCACTGGTGTAGACATAACCATAAAGCCCTACCATGCTAACGATGCGTTTTTAACCTGAGGCTGGGATGCTTAAATTTAAAAGTATCTTCACGCCCATGTCCCCGAAGAGGTAGGTAGAGGTTCAACCAGGGCACCAACGACTAACCGAAAAAACTAAGTCCCACAATGTAGCATGCCTATCTCCAACCGGGCTCATATTCAATCCCAGCAACATTTTTTTATTAGAAAAAACAAATTTTGCTTTGTTGCCCGACCCGGGAATCGAACCCGGGACCAAATGCAGTTAGTCCAACATCTGGACCGTTAGACCACAGAGGCGGTTTAAATTTCCACCTAAATTTACCACCTTACCTTCTACACCGGAACACAATTGGCGGCATAAATGTTTTTCATTGTTCTCGCCGCAACGCAAATCAGGCTTACACTAACAATAACCAGTGTTATGAAACTTATCACATCCTGATGTGACGCAGCTGATTATCATAAATCAGCGCTCCATCAGCAGCGACAATCTCTGATAACACCGGCTCTGATAACAAAGCACCTTCATCATTGAGACGCAATGGCAAATACTGCACAGTTTTATGACTAAGTATTTAAAGTTGCGATGTTATCTGCAGGATTTCATGGCGTCGGGATATGCTAACTCCATTACACGCTGATTTAACCGAACAACTGAACAACTGAACCGCTAGACCACAGAGACGATAGAGGATAGAGGATAGAGGACAGTAGTGGGTACCCTACATTTTTATGGATACGGACTTAAAGATATTTATTTAACTGATATCAATTTCATGAGTAACTGTATACACGATAGAAATTAATAACCTAGACCATCACTAATACAAAAAAGCAGTTACTTATTACTCGTTTCAAAACCAGTGACATCTTATACGTCACTAGTTTCGTTTCGCCACCCAATAAACGACCTAAGTCTAGTGGTAGCTATATCATTACCTATAGCGACATCAAGTACCCAGCAACGACCAATCAAAACGCAGAATGTCTAATTTATGTCAATTTAATTGGTCGAGGAAATTGTTAAGATGTCACTTTTCTTAAGCGAACTTACTAAGCTGTCACACTACAACATCTACAGTGTATATATAAAAGAGATTAATCCGTCCATCTTCAGGGCTATCCCGGTCGCTCCCACGGACTATCCCCTCGCTGCCCGTCATGGACGATTGATGACCTCTTTAGGGATTTACGTGTTCAATTGTACTCACTTTTCCTAAATCAATGTAATGGGTTTTGTTTTCTATTTATTACTGTTTGGCTCAACATTTTGTTTATTTAGCCTAGACATTTCTAGCTAACTTTGTTTCCCGTGTAAATGAAATATTTTCTCAACGTCTTTTATATGTCTATGCCAAAATCGGTGCAGGAATTATGCGTGAAAACGAGACACAGACAGAGAAGAGAGAGAGAAACAGACAGAGTTACTATCGAATTTATAGTATTAGTGTGAACTGATATGTTTTTTGTTTATTTTTTGTCTTTAGTAGTGTATCATCTTATCTTTATCTACATGTTAGATCTTACACTCTAAACATAGTGCTTACTACTATACCTATATTGGCATGCAAATATAATATTACTATTTTAAGACATTAAATTATCCCACAAATTATTACATTTAAATTAGATTAAATAACAATATTAGCAACAAATAATTACATGCTATCGATTAATGTCAAAGAAATCATATTAGGCATATAATGTCAAAATAATAATTAATAATATTCATGTCAATTCGTATAATTTTAAATAAAATTATGGATATGGATAAAATAAGATATAAAATTATTCGCAAAGTAAACAATGTTAATTACCTCCGACAAAACTTATGTATGTAAGATATTGTTCGCTGTTTTATCACATAATACAAATCAAATTTTCACTGGTCGTCTATATAATATACTAATCACATTCCTCAATGCAAAAAGAGAGCAAAATATTTGTATTTCAGTTATATACACAGTAGATCCTTCCATGATAGTGAATGACCTAAAAATATTCATCAAGAATGGTATCGTTACCCGTAGTATTTTTCAAATCTAACCGATATCTCCGTGTTGGTCCGGGCAGCAAAGCGTCTCCCTTTCTACCAGGCAACTCGTAAAAGGCGAGCATAGGCTTAACGTCATTAGCACCGTGACATCCTACTAGGTGGTAGAATTTCGCAGCGACTCGCCCGGATTGGTACCTCCGCCGTACCTATTCCTGCCGCCCGCGCCATAACGTTAGTTCTTGCCGTTGTCATGTTGCGTTTGTAGGTAGCCGATAACCTTACTTTTGCTCGAGGCCTAACTTATCGCTTTCAGGTTGGCAACGCACTATTGCCACCTTTAGTGTCTAGGAGGCATAAATTTCTTACCACTAGGAAATCCGCTTGCTTGATAGCATTCCAATATCTTAAATAAATAAATAAAAAAAAAATCTTTATTCAATACTAAATGCATTAACATTTTTAAAAGAGGGTAGCGTTTCCTTTTAAATGCAACAAAGCATTTGTGTTAGGAAGCGCTGCTCTGTCATAGCTTAATGTAGATGTTAAGAAATAAAAATAAAGGTTTTAATGATTAACACTAATCGTATCAATAAACAAATAAATCCTTAATTTTGTTACTTTTTTATATGGATATTATCCGAGGGTGGTGTCAAGAGTCTCCTAAACCGGCGGGTTTGTATGAAAAGGGTAATAAATGTGAAGGAAGCTAGACAGGTTTGTCAGGATCGTGAGGTCTGGCACGCGATACTCCCTGCCTACCACGTAAGGGACTTAGCGTGAAGATATGTATGTATGTTTTAATATTGAGTTACGATTTGTACCTATTTGAATCTAGTTGATTGGACAGACGTTTCCCTGTCCCCAATAATATGGAATTATTATTTTTAATAAGAACCTTCAGATATTTGAATTTTTGACGAAAACTAACACTACACTTTTTTATTGGAGGTAAAGTGCTATGCAGCAAATTGCCCGGGTAGGGATCCACCGCCTTATTTATTCCTGACACCATAATGACTCAGTTATGTTCCGGTCTGAAGGGTAGAGTAGTCGATAGCCTCGCTCCATATGCCTTCCATCCCAGCCACTGAAGAGCGACGCACCTGTAACATCTACGGTCTATATGCCAAGGTTATCTCTTACACACATCTTACATAAGAAAATGATTAAGTGAAATTAGTATTGATACGGTTACCAAGAAAGAATTAATTTGGAAGTTTTGGTTTTGGAAATTTGGAAATTTTACCAAACACCGGCGATGGAAAATATCAATTATAAGTGATAAGAAAAACTGTACAAGTGTTTTTTTATTCAAAGATATGGATCATTTAAAGAGAAGAAAGAACCAATGAAATGTGGATTCATTTTTATACAAAAGATTTGTATAATAACACACACACACATCAAGCAGCTCGTAAAGGACGAGCACAGGCTTGCCGTCACTAACACCGTGACATCTGACTAGGTGGTAGAGTTTCGCAGCGACTCACCCGGATTGGTACCACCGCCTTACCTATTCCTGCCGCCATAACGTCATGACGTGTTCCGGTTCGGAGGGTAAGGTAGCTGTTTGCTCGAGGCCTAACTTATCAGCTTCAGGCATTACCACCTTAGGTGTGAAGGAGACGTACATTTTTTACCGTCAGGAAATCTGTCTGCTTGTTTGCTTTCCAATATCATAAAAAATGATAAAGCGTTCAGTTTTGCAATATTCTTAAGTTTTCGGCTACTTCAATGAAAGAGCATGACGGAGCGCGTTGATGTCTAAAATTGCAGCGACGTTACGCAAATTTACCGAGCAAATATTATTACCCCGTCATGAGCGGGAGGGTTCATTTTTAGGGGTGTTTTTTTCGTCGATAGAACAAATATACGGTTTCTATTTGGTATTCGTCCTTCGTCCTATTCGACTGAATACCGAATACCAAATCCTACTAATACTGTAAATGAGAAAGTAAAAATGGAAGGATGTTTGTTACTCTTTCACTCAAACATCGCTGAACGAATTTAGAGGAAACTTTACAGGAATATTGTTTAGAAGTTCTTATTGTTAGAATAACGCTTAAGCAATAACTAAAAAATATACTTTAGCACGCGAGCGAAACCGAGAATGAAAGCTAGTCATAAATACAATCAGACACAAATTACCACTCATGCTACTATAGCATTGGGAGCTGCGAGATATATAAAATTAGCAATAGTCTAGTATTTTTGTTTAATTGACCTCTCATTAACATTATTGTTGTTTCCCCAGTTTACACTTGTTAATGACTTAAAATACTCTTCCCTACTATTTCTTGTCTACTGGACACTGTCTAAAACTTTTCAAATCTAAAAGATAACAAGAAAATCATTATAGTAATTTGATAGTCTAACTTTTAGCGTTTTGACCAAAACCGAATACTCGGTATTTGGTATTTACTTTGCAAACTCTGGTTCTTCAAAAGGTTGTTATTTTTATCTTTTTATTACGAACTAACTATTGCACCAACTTCCCACACTTTCCCTATTACTTTCCCTGAGTTCACCCTTTTCAAACATTCCCAGAAGTGCTATTACATAACATAACAATTAAAATAAATAATTGTTGATTAATTTAAAGAGCAATCAAACTAAGTACCTAGCTTTCAGCTTGCAAAAAATATCCGTAACGAAAATGGTCTATTTATTCTGACACAGAGGCTATATATTTCTTTTCGGAATATGAGTGTTATAAAAAGTTACAAAATTAATAAGGCATTCTAACATAGTCTACCAACTTTTGGTGTGCAAATATTTTAATACGAATTTATCAAACTAGTTCTTTTAATTATTACAGAAATACATACATGTCACGACAAACTAATAACACCCCTCTTCTACCGTCAACTGTTAAAAAATACAACTTTATAGACAAAAAAATACAATAACATGACTATTACATTTTTGAAAGATTAGTTTGGGTTTGGTTGATATAATTATATTATAAACTGTTCCTGTTCATAGTTTAAAGTAGGTATATATAGTAATATTTTTACTTTATAGTATATCTTATATTCCATTTACAATCTTTACAATAAAATTATATTATAAATAGCATTAGTTTACCATTAAAAAAATTAAAAAAAAACTTTTGTGAGATATTCTATACTTTTAAAACTGATTTAAATTCAAGAACTCAAAGCTTATTGTTTAAATGTCAGTTGCTGATAACACTTAATTATGAAGCCATGAAATATACCGAACCATTATTCAAAGGGGTTTGAAGATAAGAACATCGAATGCGTAAGACCAGTTTTATGATTTATGAATAAACATGCGTGATAAGTGATTACTTTCAAGTGTTTCTATCGTCTTCTTTGTTAAGTGTTTAGGGATCCTTGGGAACATAATACTCTTTTCTCATAAAGTTGATATTCAAGTTACATTTTCGGAGGTTTGTAATTTTTTCCTAATTTTAGAATTATTTCAAATACGTTCCTTGTATTTTTAAGACGCTTTTTTTAAAATTCATTCACGTAAGTCGAAAGAAAAGAAATATTAAATTGTACTTTTAACTAAATAATTTGTAATAACGTTTTGTAAGGAATATTTTAATTTTCACCTTTGGACTTGACTGCATGAGGTCCCGGGTTCGATTCCCGGGTCGGGCAATAAAAAGAAAAATTTGGTTTTTCCAATTTTTCTAATAAAAAAACGTTGCCCGGGTTTGAATACATGCCCGGTTGGCGATAGGCTTGCCACCTATCACATTGTGGGACTTAGTGTCTTCGGCTAGTCGTGGGTGCCCCTGGTTGTGCCTCTGTATACTTCTTCGGGGATATAGGCGTGAAGATACTTTATTTTATTTTTTAATGTAAGTTATGTACGCGTATGTTTGTCTGTTTTCAGTGGAGAAAAATTATGTTTTTTAGTGTAGAAAGGCAAACACGGGCCGCCTATAGGCAAAGAATGTGTTAACGCACATAACTAACTTGCAGCTAGGATCTTAAGTGGTGCAGTAATAGGTAAGATAGGTTTGACAAAACACAAAAAAAAACAGTTTTTTCGTTTCCAAAGCAATCAAAATCTAGCAAAATTCAACAAAACAATGTTTGTGTTATGTGTTAGTCAACGCTATTAATAAACAGAAATATTAAATCAGTAGGGTTACTCTTGAAGCTCGATTCATGCAATATTGGAAATTGGAATCGAGTATGTCATTTTAGGTACTCTTGAACACAATACTGACTAATTATTAACATTTTGTTAATAGCAAACAATTAATTGTTTTGTCAGATAAGTTGAATTCATTTGTAACTTATTGTTAATAATCCGCTAGAACTGTGTCCAAAAGTACCTAAAGTGACATATACGATTCCAATTTCCAATTCGCATGATATCGAGATTCAAGAGTAGCCCTACAGATATTAGCATACATTTAACAAATACACAGATCTTTAAATATAGATATCTACATGTACATTTTTGACCGTCGACAGAAAGAGAGGCGTATTATAAATGTTTTTTGCGTCTGTGGCATAATAACTCCTAAATTTTCTATAAATTTTAAAGAAAGAAAAAATTTCGCCCCAGACAGGATTTGAACCTGTAACCTTTCGTCTCAAGCCGACGAATACTCAGAATTGTGTATCTATAGGACATAACTACCCGCGTTAACGGGTTAGAAAGGAATTAAAAATTTCGCCACGGGACTTGAATCCTCAGTAGCTCAATTGGTTAGAGCATTCGTCGGCTTGAGTCGAAAGGTTACAGGTTCAAATCCTGTCTGGGGCGAAATTTTTTCTTTCTTTAAAATTTATAGAAAATTTATCCCAAGCACAGGGCAAGTGCTAAAATAAAAATACGTAACTCCTAAATGGTTGGATTGATTTCGATTCTCATTTTTCGTTTAAATGTATCTACAATACAGAAAGGTGTTGTCGGGGATAATTGAGCATTTTTAATTTTTTTTAATAGACACCATAGATGTTATAGAAGCATCTCCTGTTCTGTGCTCGATATAAAAGCCAGTCAGCTATGTTTCCATTAGACTAAAACATAGCACTGTCATTATGGCAGCAGGAGCAGGCGAATCCCCGGGATATCACTCTAATTGTGAATTATTCAACACACAAATACCTGTCGCTGTCAAGAATCGAATTCGAAGCTTCGGTTGGTTAGGCTTTAGGCGTGTACGCTAACCTCTGGAATAACGAGTAGGTCAAAAATACGGATAGCTACTTACGTACACTACATAGAGAAACTTACACGTTGGTTTAACGTTTCAGCCTTGGACTAGCGACGTTTAAAACACACATGCATATCTTCACGCCAATCTATAGAGGATTAAGCTGAGATTATCGAGTGTCACGCATCACGATCTTTGCAGTTCTGCCTATTTTACGAATCCGCAGTTAAACCGCAAAAAACAACTACAAATATTTCATAATGTGACAGTGCTACCCACACTGGTAAAGTTATTAGAAAATTGAAAATACACATTTTCTATATTTTTTGTCGCCCGACCCGCGGATCAAACCCGGCACCTCCAGAAGTCAAATCTAACACCGGACGCCACAGAGGCGATGGAGGAAGCAGAGAATGTGAGTTTGTTTGTTACATTTTCACGCAAAAACTTAATCATTCACCATGAAACTTTGTACTCTTGAAGATATTAAAAGAAACATAGGATATATATAGGATAGGAGAAGCATAGCTCAAAAGAGCATTCGTCGGCTTGGGACAAATGTTACAGGTTCAAATCCTGCCTGGGTCAAAAATTCTCTTTATTTAAAATTTATAGAATCAGATGATACTTTTTAATAACTTAAATGCGGACGACGTCGTGTGGAAAAGCTAGTATTATATATAACTATGCTATAATCTTGATAGTAGACACGTTTCCACACAAAGGTTCACATCGTAATGTCTCATATGTGAGAGTTAAAAACAGCTAATAAATGGAATATCAGAAAGGCTGGCTTCCCCCGGTGTGATATTAATAACTCCCTTTCCTTGCATTATGCCGCGACAGCCGAATGAGTGATCACCAGGCGAGCACAGAAAAAATATTACACATTACTTAGGGCACCATGCTAAGCTGCAAACTAGATTGAAATGTTTTTTTTTTATATATTTAATAATATCTATATTTGCGCTTAATATTAACGTTAGACCTTTTTGGTGTAATAAATTTCTGCCTATTTCAACAAATATTATAAATAAAAAAATTGTATTTTCAATTTTCGTATAACTTTGATCGAGATTATTCCGTTCCCGGTGGGCGATAGGCTTGCTACCATTTCACATTGGGGGAATTAGCGTCCTCGACTAGTAGTGAGTGCCCTGGTTGAGCCTCTACCTTCGGGGACATGGGCGTAAAGATATTTTTTTTACTCAAGACTTATTTAATCTGTTAATGGAAAGGCTGGTTTTGAAAACTAAAATAAGTGATTTTATACTAATATAAAAACTAAACCAACAAAAGACAACGTTTACTTATCCAAGTTTCATTCAAAATAAATTTATTTATTTCGAAAGAATAAACTACTAAGTATATATTTTGATCCGCCTATTTTGGGAATTTGGCATCTTGGATTTAGAATTATATACATCTTATGATCCATCCAAATAATAACAGCCCAACTACAAAAATATATTTACTTATTAAACACAAGTTTTGCTAACTGTCTAAAATTAGATTCTCAATCAAAAACAGTGATTAGTTACACATTTACAGTGTTTAGTTACATTTGTTATTTTGTGTGATAATGCATAATAAACTAATAAGTATAGTTATCTGCCTATTTTGGGAATTTGGCATCTTAGATTTACACATACACATACACATATTTTGGAATATCCAAATAATTACAGCCCAACTACAAAAAGATCGAAGACTAATCGAACACAAATTTTGCTAATTGTCTAAAATTCAATTATCAATCAAAAACAGTGTTTAGTTACATTTATTATTTTTTGTGGTAATGCATAATCTTAATAAATATAAATTACGTGTCACGTTGTTTGTCCGCGATGGACTCCTAAACTACTTAACCGATTTCAATGAAATTTGCACACCGTGTGCAGATTGATCCAACTTGAAAGATAGGATAGTTTGCATCTCAATTTATGATAAAAAAATTACCATCAGAGCGAAGCCAGAACAGGCAGCTAGTAAACTAATAAGTATATTTGATCCACCTACTTTGCGAATTTGGCATCTTGGATTTACACATACCTACACATACACATCTTGTGATCCCTCCAAATAATAACAGTCCAACTACAAAAAACATACTTTTTAAACACATATTTTGCTGTCTCAAATTAAATTTTCAACCAAAAAGTAGTTACATTTTTTTTGTGGAAATACAATAAATGTTGGCTTATTGTACAATGACCATTCTGAAATTCAGTTTGGTGATATGACAAAACAGTAAAATA
>NJDC01005616.1:50766-72910 GCA_002245475.1 Calephelis virginiensis
AATAACATCAGGCAGATCATTTATATAAATTAAAAAAGAAATGGACCTAGAACACTACCTTGTGGTACACCGCAGTTATTAAAAAGATAATCTGAAGTATAGGCATTTCTACGGTTCCTACAAATTTTTGTTATTTCAACACACTGTTTTCTGTTTTCTAAATAGCTCCTTAACCAATATAATGATTTACATCTAACGCCATATCTTTCTAATTTTGCTAACAAAATAGAAGTTTTTACCCATTCCAAATAAAGTGTGCAACGCCGCTAAAGAATTTTTCACTTCAAAAACTTTCATACGTTGACCGTGGACCGAACGATTTGGTTGATCCTTGCTCTGACGATGGAAAATAGCAAATGCTAACGCCCTGGCCAAAAACTAAAAGAAAAATATAAAGAACTAAAATGACGAAGTCAACTACACCAAAATTACTCACGTATGATAATTTTATCCTTGATAATTTGTTTGTTGAAATTAAGTATATTATAGAGGCTTAATTAAAAGTTTTAACCAACCTTCGAATATTACTTCAAAAATAATTAGTAAAACCAAATATTAAAAACAGGATTCCACGTAAACGTAATATTTACTCGCCAACAAAAAGACTTGATTCGAAAAACCAAAAATCCAACGCAAGCCACGACAGCAAACATTTGCTTTTCGCGTAATGGATTAGCGGTGTAGCACCGGCCTTCTTCTATTACATGACCAAACACGCGGCACCTTTGACGGTCTGGATTGGAAATTATACGTGGAGCCTGCTTCAGGCCGATAAAAATGTTGGGACACCCCTATTTGACAATCTTTGCATATTTGAATTATACACATGAAAATTATAACTTTCTTCAAAAGATGCAAATAAATACATAAGCGAGGGTGCTATTTGCAATTCTTTGCATATTTGAATTCAGTTCAAATAATCTTTAAATATATATACAATTATTATTTAGCGTTATTTGCATATTTGAATTAAATTAAACTTTAAAGAAAAGTTATATATATATATCTCTAGTATTTCAAAAATTTAAAATAGAATTACACCAAAAGCAGACGATGAAAAATTAAAATCTTATGCTTGATATTTGTCCAGAGATTGAACTGTATTTACGACTCGCTTCAAATGAGTATTGCTGTGGATATCAGATCACAAGAAAAACAAAAAGTTTCTTATACATTACATATTACTAGCCGACCCGGCGAACTTTGTATCGCTTTGACATGACATTACTAACAGCTTTTGTATAAGGAAAATTGAGGTAGATTCTATACTTCTTATCGTCGGTGCTTGGTGGAATTCCATTCTTGTATATTGTATATTGTAGAAAGTACGAGTGTTTCTAAATAAATTGCATCGAAACTTGAGGTATTTTTATCAAGTGCCTGCAATTTTCCCCGTGTTTGCCTACATAGGAACGTTCTCCTGACAATCCAACTAAATAGCTATCCAACGAAAAAAGAGTCAGCATAATTGGTCCATTCGTTCAGGCGAGATGCAAAGACCACTTGAAATAGGGATTCATTTTTATTTATAAGGATATCGCTTGACATTAATAACTTCTAACAGTATGTATGGAAAATAATAAAGTAAGGCTTCCGCATTTTCCCTACAGTTACGCCGGTTTTTCTTTACATAAGAACCTTTTCCTAACAATAACCAATACGATAAAAAATAATGAGCAAAATTGGACCATGCGTTCAGGCTTTATGTGGTGGTTAGGATGACAAAGCAAAATAGTAATTCATTTTTTTATATTATATTGATTAAAAAACATATTTGTGAGTTCCTCGAGAACCGTATCCTGTATTATAACCAACGATAAAACCAGACCGATAAACCGCAGAGAATTTAGTTTAAAGTAATATAAATTATAAAGAGTTTGGGCGCCATCGAGCGAAATGGTATTAGTAGGTGTTATTAAATTTCATGTACAAAGAGTAAAATTAGTCAACTTTGCTAGCGTTTTATATAATTTTGTTCAGATGAAGTTTCCTAGTTGCCGAACTTAAGGGGACTACTATTTGACTCAAGATCCTTATATATTTTTTTATGATATTGGAAGGCAAATAAGCAGACGGATTTCCTGGTGGAAAGAAATTCACGCCTAGAGACACCAAAGGTGGTAATGGTGCGTTGCCAACCTGAGGCCTGTTGTTATGTTAGGCCTCGAGCAAAAGGAAGTTTACCGGCTACCTTGCCCTCCGAACTGGAACACGTCATGACGTCATGGCGGCAGGAATAGGTAAGGCGGTGGTACCAATCCGGGCGAGTCGCTGCTAAACTCTACCACCTAGTCAGATGTCACGCTGTTAGTGACGGTGAGCCTATGCTTGCCTTTTACGAGATGCCTGGCAAGGAATGCAGATGGTCTATTCTACAAAGGAGCCCGGACCAACACGGGGAAAACTCTATGTTATATTATGTTATATGACTCTATGTTATGGCGACATAAGGCTGATATTAAATAATTTAAACACGATGTTTCTAAATCGGTTGACACAAACTTAAACTTAATGGCAAATGCTGAAATGCCAAAACAAAAAAAAATCAATGTAAAGCAATGCAATTAGTTTGATCATATGAAATATAGAGTTTTGGCACCATTGAGAGAAAAGGTCGATTTTTTTTTCAGAATTATTGAATTTCGTGTTTATATTGAGTGAAATTAGTTAATTTTGGTGGCATTTTGTACAACTTTGTTAAGTGAAAGTGCACAAATGAAATAATCATAAAGAAATTAGCGTATCGTGTGTTTCCTCGTTGCCGCCAAATCTCACTATATGAGCTTGAGTAATGAGACCACCGCTTTACCTAATACCCTGACATGACTAATTGACGACTTATGACTTATGAATAATTATAATTGAATCCCGATTTTGGAAAATTTGATGCAAGTTTCTACTTGGCTAATGGCAAAATACTAATGTTAATGCTAATAATATATTATGTGCCGCTTAAAGACACATACGAAGCTACATGCATCCAACCCCAGCATCAATTCATTCCCCAGAGGGCAGGGCTGGATCGACGAGTGTAACTGACACTGAGACAATAGCAGGCGATTGCGGCATTTGAGTGGAGACTCGAGACATGTCAATATTGTTGGAATGCGTAGAAGCAAGCCGCCGCACTGTTTTCATAACACAATGCTTTATTAATAACGTTCTAGACGGTTGTAAGCATGCCTTTCAACAAAGGTAGCCTTAGAGAATGCTTTGTTTCCATCTTTCGATTACTATTGAATTTGGATTCCATCTGCGGTTCAGACGGATGCAATCCAATGTTCATAATTTTTTAGAATCTTCTTTAGAGGAAACTTTGTTTCTATGTTCGGATTATTATTAAATTTGGATTGAATCTACGGTGCAGACAGATGCAAACTAATGTTTACAAACGTCTAGAACCCCTATAGACTATAGGGGTAGCTTAGTTTTGAATATAATTCACAATTTCCACACCTTGACGCTTGATATAACTTGATTGTTAATACAAATTATACTTTTCGATATCGTCACTTAGTAGAATTTCAGTGTACGTATAGGTACACACAATACATTTTATTTAACATTTAACGCCAAATCTCACTCAATGAGCTTGAATAACGAAAACACCGCTTTACTCAAAGCCCTGACATGACTTTGTATGTACCTAATGGCTTATGACAGAAAATAAAAGAATTTATTAATATGGAAGACATGGCAGCATGACCTATTAGTATATTGTGTATTTCCTTGCTGCCACCAAATCTCACCATATGAACTTGAGTAACGAAGCCACCGCTTGTACTCAAGACATGTCAGGGACATGACTTTGTAAACAGTGACTAATGACTGAAATTAATACGGAAGACATGGCAGCATGGCCTAAAAGTAGCCTTAGCCGGCCCCAGAGAGGGGCAAATTATCAAATAAAAAAAATAGTGAAAAGTCACACTGAACCTCAAATACACTTATAACTACTTGTACGTAAATCGTTATAATTTGTGCTTATAATGGTACAATTTTAATCAATGAGCGGCCACTAGCAGAAATTAAAAGAGAAAACCTAATCACAAAAACTTTTAAATTTTCCAGCCAACGTTATCGTCGCACGAATAATGTTTTATCGTTTGTGTATGTTATCTATGGACACAAACATCTGTAGTATGTTTGTAAACTGTATTTAGTGAGCGGTCCGGAGTTGCGTAAACAAGACGGACACACACCTGGCTGTTTGATCTGTCAACGGGTTTGATGCTCAGCGTAGCAGCTTTACTAGAAAAAGTAAATCCTACGCAACAGAGCAAATACCAAACACATTGCGAGATCTTATTTTCCCATGCACTGCACTCCCTTTGCTTTTCTGTTTGAGTATTTCACCGATTTATTAACACTTACTAAGAAAACAATATTTTGACTAGAAATAGACGGATATAATATGTAAGCAATTCTAAAAAAGAGGAAGTTAAATCTTAATTATTACTCGTACATAGTATAAAACAAAGACGCTTCTCTGTCCCTATGTCCCTTTGTATGCTTAAATCTTTTAAACCCGGTTTTTGTTCCCCGTGTTGGTCCGGGCTCCTTTGCAGAATAGACCATCTGCCTTCCTGCCAGGCAGCTCGTAAAAGGCGTACATAGGCTTACCGTCACCAACACCGTGACATCTGACTAGGTGGTAGAATTTCGCAGCGACTCACTCGGATTGGTACCACCGCCTTACCTATTCCTGCCGCCATAACGTCATTACGTGTTCCGGTTTGGAGGTTTAGGTAGCCGGTAAACTTACTTTGCACGAGGCCTAATAGCCCGGCCTCTGGTTGGCAACGCACCATTTCCACCTTTGGTATCTCTAGGCGGTGTTTTCTTACCATCAGGAAATCCGTCTGCTTGTTTGCCTTCCAATATCGTAAAAAAATATATGTAAATTTGGTAAAAATGTAATAAATTGTTTTGAGTTTTTTAACACATATGTTTATACACTACTTCGGTGTACAAGCAGTTTTATGGTGCCCTAAAAATACTAGATCGAAGAAGTTAGCGTGAAACAGCGTCAGTACTAGCCATTGTCGTATTCAGTGCTAGTTTTTTTTAATGATATTGGAAGACAAATAAGCAGACGGATTTCCTGATATTAAGAAATTCACGCCGCCTAGAGACACCAAAGGTGGTAATGGTGCGTTTCCAACCTGAGGCCGGGATATTAGGCCTCGAGCAAAAGTAAGTTTACCGGCTACCTTACCCTCCAAACTGGAACACATCATGACGTTGTGGCAGAAGGAATAGGTAAGCGGTGGTACCAATCCGGGTGAGTCGCTGCAAAACTCTATACCACCTAGTAAATATTAATATTGATTAATAATATTTAGTTAATGATATTTGGCTAACTACTAGCAATTGTTATGTCTATAGGCAATTGCTTATAACCATCAGAAGAGCCTCCTGCTTTATTTATAGCAGCTATGTTAAAATGACGAAAGAAACGGGTAAGACGATGAATCCCTACCCGGGTAAATTGCTGCAAAGCACTCTACCACCAGTGATCTCGTTGGTAATGAGCCTTGTAACCTCTTAATTGGAATATGGGTCAAGAGTTGGACTTAATTTCATGAGGTCCCGGGTTCGATCCTCGGTCGGATAGCAAAAACAAAATGTTTCTTGTTTTACATACATACATACATACATACATATCTTCACGCCAAGTCCCTTACGGGGTAGGCAGAGAGTATCGAGTGCCAGACCTCACGATCCTAACAAACAAAATTTCTTGTTTTAATTTTCTAAAAATCTTTGCGCGGGATTGGATAGCAGATTTTTGTGAATTTAATAATGCCGTCAAACTACAAAATTACCTAACTCGATACGTATCTCACTTTATACCTGCTAATAAACTACTTAGTATCTTCACACCCATATCCCCGAAGAGTCAGGCAGAGGCACAACCAGGGACCCACGACTAGCCGAAGACACTAAGTCCCACAATGTGATAGGTGGCACACCTATCGCCAACTGGACACATATGCAACGTTATTTTTTATTAGAAAATTGAAAATACTCATTTTCTAGTTTTTTTGTTGCCCGACCTGGAGATCAAACCCGAGGCCTGAAGAAGCCAAGTCCGACGCCGCACCGCTAGACCACAGATGATGAAGAAATAAATCAATTACTAGTATTGTCAGAAACAAAAGTTATTAGCTCAATGTGTCGACACAATCGGTTACCCGGAAACAGATGGCCAATTACGAGAGAAAGGATTAGCGGACAGGAGCTTCGGACAGAGGGGATTACATGGGTTTATTTAATAAATGTTTAGACATGCTTGTTTTTCTTGAGAAATGTTTTACCGTGTGGGACATTTATACACACCTTCACGCCAATTACCTTACACGACAGGCAGAGAGTACTCTCTGGTCATTTGTGCCCTATCTATATAGCAGATAGAATATGTACAATACAATATATAGGTTTTGACCGCCTTGATGGTCGAGGGGTTAACGTACCATCCCAAATCTACCGACAAACCTCGGTTCGGTTACCGACAGGGATGATCCTTCCATACTTACCTATTTCACATTAAGTATGTAAACTTCTAAACGGTGAAATCGATTTGAAATTTTAAATGGGTATTTCGATAGTTTCCTGTATGGTTTCAAAATACAATTGGACCTGGTAGGTGGAGCTGCTATCGGTATATCATCTATGTTAAAGAGAAAAGATTTAATTGTGTGTGTGTGTTTGTTTCTATTTCATAGGCTCCGAAACTATCGGACCAATTTGAAGAAGCATTAGATTCAGACATTAGCGCTGATGAACATAGGGTGCCTTATTTCTATGAAAAATTAGAAATTGGTCCACCCGAGCGAAGCCGGGACGAGCTGCTAGTACATAATACAAACCTTCCTCTTTAAGCACTGTAGGTACGTGTTATAAAAAAATGTTAAAATTTGTTACACAGTTTAAAGATCTAAGCACACATAGGGACAGACAGCGGAAAGCGACTTTATTTTATACTATGTAGGTACTAGCACTTAGGAGTATTTAATATTTAAAAAGTGTTAAAAATTGACTTAGCGCGCTTGAAATAGGAATTTCTAAGATGAATTAAACACTACTTAATACTAATTTGTCATTTCTCTGGACACTAGACAAGTAGATGTAAGTCTTTATTGTTTAAAAAAATGTCCCAGCCACTGGAGTATGATACAAAACAAAACATATTTAATAAGTGCCTTGCTTTAGCTTTGAATAAACAAAAATAACCGGTCAAGCATTTTGACCACAGCATTATCTCCACAGATAACACAAAAAGGTTTAAGAAATGAGGCGTAAAAATTAATACACAAAGGTCTACGTCAATTACAGACAATAAGTTGACAGTACTGACATGTAAAACTCAATCTGTGTTTACTTTTCCACAATAATAAACGTCAAAACTTCACATTTACCATGAAACGACACAGGTTAGGCACTCTTGCGCAGCGGGGCGCCATTTCAGTATAAATGTGCACTACTGGAGAACTTTACCTGCATGAAATAAACAAAATTGTTCTACGTACAGAGAAACCTAGACCTATAAGATTTTATAAAACCCATATTTTTATTACTTCCAGAAACTCAATTTCTCAAATATAGTTTATAAATGAAGGCTGTCTAATCTAAAGAGGACAGAAATTCGTACCGACAAAACAATAAAACATGGACGGAATCAGACTTAATAAACAAATAATATGTATAATTGCCTAAACCTAATGAATGGTCACATTTGAACGAATTCGTAGTCAAATCTCAATAATAACAGGTATTTCAGCTCTAACATGTCGGAAACCGATTCTAACTACCAGTATCAGAGGTTTCTTATTTATCCAGCTTTTAGTATATTAGCTTCTTCATACTGAAAGGCAAACAGTCAAATGAAGTTCCTAATACACATTACTTGTAGGCACTAAAAATTAAAGACGTTAATGACTCTAGATGTTGAGCTTCTTGTAGATTTAAGGGCTTCCGTACCTTCTAAATCATATTAAAGTAATGGTAAGAACTGGGACCCTACCACGAATGCTTATAGCAGTATTATTGTCATCTTGCTAAATGTCCGCCTTTATAAGTAACTTTATGGGATATGTTATAAGGTTGTCTTTGTCCAATGACAATTAGTATTATTGAAATAATACAGTTTTAAGAGCTTCTGGTAGCCCCCCTGATTTCACAGTGATAGGAATACATAAGGTGACGGATGCAAATTCCTAAGATTTAAAAAAAAACTTATCGCCTTGTCAATACGAGTTATCATTAGTTGGCAATGAGCATAATTCTTCTAATATTTACAGAACCACTGTATTATACCGAACATTAACTCGTTTAACTTAAAAAATCAGTTTATGGTTCTTAATAACCCAAGTTTATTTCACATACCTTTCCAACGCAGCGATTTCTTACCTTTAAAGAAATGCAGTGCGCGTGATTCCTCAAGCGAATATTATGAGATATTTTATCTCTTTCCCTCCGTCCACTTCATTAGAAAAAAATTGACACCTGTCACAGAATGTGAGGTTTGCTCCCATGGACAGACGATCAAAAGATCAAGTAATAAGTTATACCTGTATCTGCAAATATTTGAATCAACCAGTTTTTTTATAAAAACAGTTACATTTATATAATAGTACTGTGAAGTAAAATGATATGGGTAACACTACGACTTGGATCTTTTTGATTATTTATAATCTTTATATAAACGTTTGTTTTTTATACTTCCTTTAATATTTTCCCCGTGTTGGTCCGGGCTCCTTTGCAGAATAGACCGTCTGCATTCCTGCCAGGCAGCTCGTAAAAGGCGGGCCTAGGCTCACCTTCACCGTGACATCTGACTATGTGGTAAAGCTTCGCGGCAACTTGCACGGATTGGTACGACCACCGTCTTACCTATTCCTGCAATCATAACATCAATGATTGCCGTTGACGTTATCCGGTTGGAGGATAAGGTAGCTGGTAAACTTACTTTTGCTTGAGATCTAACATCCCCGCCTCAGATTGGCAACGAACCATTTCCACCTCTGGTGTCTCTAGGCGGCGTGAATTTCTTACCATCATGAAATCCGTCTGCTTTTATACCTTCCAACATCATAATAAAAAAAATACCTATGTTTACATTGACTTTTCTTATGGTTTTTATATTGGTCTGGATCCTCTGTGTAGTATAGACCAGCTGCAATTCTGTCTTGTAGCTCGTAAGATGCAAGCACGAATATATATGTAATTTCTATTAAATTTTAATTATTTTATTAATTTAACTATTCCTTCCGCCATAATGAAAGTGTCATTTTCTACAGGGTAGTCTTAACGTGCACATTAGTTTTAACATCCCGGCCACAGGATACCCACACGCCTATAAGGGCTTTGATATCAATTGACAACGACTAGATCTCACCGACAGGAGAGCAGCGAGCTTATATGCTGTCTATAGCCATAAAAAATACAAACCATACGTATAAAAAAAAACCTTTGTACACTTGAGATGTTGAAAAGTGTGTGTGCGTGCGTGCGTGCGTGCGTGTATGCAACCCTATTTCATCAAAATTTAAATAAATCAATGGCGAGCAATAAAGGATAGCGCCCTTTGAACAGGTTGGGACGGGGTACATCGCAGCGCAATAATACGCTTAGATCGCTTTTATTAATTTTTATGGAGCAACGCCCACTATGCTGTGGCGAATCTGCTCGGATTTTTCCACGGTGGATTTCCGCGAAGCACGCCGCGCGCATTCCTGATGCGGCCACACAGTCACCAAAGGTCACGATATCAGTATTGCGAATAGAGCACTAATGACAGTTTAACAACTACTAGAGGGGCCACTTTCCATACTTGACGATTTTAACATCGATTCGTCTCTCTATTTTTTTGTTCTACTCTCTTTGGATGTGAGTAATAGCTATTCGCCGATGCGATGCAGCTCGGTCTTCCTCATTATGCCTTGCAATGCGATGCGTCCCGATCCGACACGGTCCGCCCCGATCTGACACGGTCCGCCCCGACCCGACACGGTCCGCCCCGACCCGACACGGTCCGCCCGTCAACAGTGGGCGCTATCCTTTACTTCAGTAACACGAGTTATAGTCGTCGTATTTTAAGTACTTTTCTAAATAGTGCACTTGCAACAGTACCCGTAATTAAAGATTACTGCGTAGTAATCAATGCATATATCTAAACATTACCTTACTTTAAAAAAAATGTTAGGGTTGTATTTGTAATGCAAGTACTATAGAAGTTTTTGTTGAGAATAAAATTACTTAATACAATTTGATTAAATAAACTAAATACGGTCGGGATAGACTTTAAAACGACTGCAAAGATTTTGCTCAAACTTCGCAACCATGTGTATTTTTGTAGACTTAGCTGGAAATATGGTGTATGGTCATGATATATCAATTCATATTGAAAAACTAGGTATATTTAATACGCAGGTGAAATCGATTACACGAGCTAGTTAATTATATAAAGAAAGATCAATTACTACCGATTACCTTAGCCTCTAGACTAAAATATTGGGAAGGCAGGAATAGTAAGGCAGTGCATCCCTTTCCAGGAAAGTAACTTCACACACTCTATCACCAGTGCTATTGTTGGCAGTAACCTATGTTATAAACTATGCTCGCTCGTAAGAACGAGCTGCCTCACAAAGAGGCAGCTAATTAAATCTCAGCTCAGCAGACCTGGACCAACACGGAGACCAACTTCGTTTTGACTGGTCCAAAGCCCCTCATGCCGTTTTTTGTTGGTGGCGACTTTTAACCAGTTTTGTTTTTGTTTCAGCGCCAAAGCTCATGATCCCGCCGGCGGACTTCGTAAACCAAGGCGTTCTAGGAAGCCCGCAAGATGGCCTCCGAACGCCAACGGGTAATCAGATGCTCGCCAACCCTCTCCTTAACATCAACAACACCGGCCGCACCAATTTCACCAACAAACAACTAACTGAACTTGAAAAGGAATTCCACTTTAACAAATACTTGACAAGAGCGAGGAGGATAGAAATAGCGTCGGCATTGCAACTGAATGAGACGCAAGTCAAAATCTGGTTTCAGAATCGACGGATGAAACAGAAGAAGCGAATCAAGGAAGGACTAATAGTGGCTCCTGAAGCAGCGGCCTCCACGGCCTCCCATAGCAGTGTTGGTTCCAATGAGAACAGCCGAGAGTCAAGTTAAGACTTCCTGTTTAAAGACACTAGTGATGTGATAATGTATAATATGCTTTAAATAAGGTACATCGCACACTTGCGACAAAATTAGTAAAAACGCCAAGAAAATTAATAACCCGACAAAAACTTTAGTGTCCAAGCTTTGTATTTACAGAACAAATATGAGAAATTGAAGTTATAGATACTTATTAGAAACAAGACAAGGAAATTAGGTATTTCTACTACGAGTATGTACTGTGTCTGTACTATGTTGTACTACAAAATAAATGATATTCTTTAGCTTTTTCGCTTATCTTAGAGACAAAGAGGAATGGTTATGTACTTAAGTAAGTCTTTCTTTTTCATAAAACTTCATAGAAGTCCTTTCTAACAAAAATAAAACTAATTTCATTTTGATAGCATCTTCAGGGCTTCAAACTTTATGATTTTAGACTGATTTAACAACAAATTGCTTATCAGTTTATTTTCCAGTAGGTTTCCAGTAATCGGAGTTACGTATTACAACATGTTAGCTCTGAAGATGCTGTAAAACAGCTAGTTTTAAGAATTAAAAATATCTTAATGATAAAGCTACATAGAAAAAGGCATATCCTCCAAAAAGTAGGCAGATATACAACCAAGATACCCACCACTAGCCAAACGTCCCACAATGTGATAGGTGGCAAGCCTATCGCAAACAAATTCATATAGAAGATGCTCCAAGAAAAGGTACTTACAAAAACTAATACAAATTCTAAAATAATGTGTGACCTTCATTTTTTAAATAACTTCATCGCTAATATTGGTTTTAAAAACTCCTTAGGTACTCTCTGTTTATAACCTGATCAAATTATTACCAAAGAATAAGAATTCCCAGAGATAAAAAGATTATTGAATGGATGTTAAAGCAATAAAATTATTATACTATTTTGTCACAAGTGTGCTACAATGTTTTTTAAATTATTTGAAGATGAGAAGTTTAAACTAAATATTGTAAAAATCCAAAGAACCTGTTTCACAATGTACAATAAAATATTAAAAAATAGAGAAAAAATAAGAAGCGACAGATATTATTTGGCTACTAGTCCCAATTTAATACGTATGTACCATAGTCTCAGTGTGTTTTTTCTGGTTTCGCAAAAATTTACTTTATTATCAGGGCCGGACTTAATCTAAATGCCGCCCGCCTGGTTCTGGCCTCAGCGAAAAATGCCAATTCTGGGTAATAAAAATACCACCCAATTTTGTAACAATAAAACTATAATTTAATTTAATTTATATCATTTTTCGTTTTGATATAGACTTAAATATTCAAAATTATACATTCAAATTTTCAAGAAAAGATGTCTTGAAAGGGAAATAAGAATTACTAATTATAATAAGTATTAATTAAACATTTACCACTGAGTGTGTCCTCATTTTTTTGTAAATTAAACTGCAGAGTATAATTTTAAAAACACTGTCAATATTAAAAAACAAAATGTTACTATCATTTGTAGATGTTTATAAGATATCACAGAGATTTTTTAACCCTCCGGATTTCGCTACCTCTAATATATTTACCGCCCGGGTGCAGTAGTATTAATCCCGCTCTCATCACTATTAATCTTTCGTTTAGGAGATCCAAATATAGGGATTTCTTTAGATATTTTCACTATGGCAAGCGCTAACAACACGTTTGGGTTGTTGAAACGTTAATACGAAAGTATTTTTTTTTAAAGCACGTACCTACTCATGACATTAAAAAATACCCTTTCCGTTTTATGTATAACATTATTTTACATAGAAACAAGTTTTTATTTAAAACCTTTTGATATTATCTTATTACTGAAAATTTATTTGTAATGTAATTCAAATTAAAAAAAAATACTACATTACAAATAAGTAATAAATACATACTAATAAACAAATGGTACATTGTGAAACAGATGCTTTTACTGTATAAAGAAAAGTTTCAATAATAATTAATTGGTAGGTTCCTCGAAACAATTATTTGTTTCATGTCTCTAAAGCAGTTGTCAAAATTGTCTGCTACTGTCGTAAGGCTCGTTAAATACACTGAACTGCAAAATATTACAATGTTGTAATGCCAATTGTCAGTAACTCTAAGCCTAAGAACACACGGAGCGGTTTGTACCTATGCCTACGACGGCCGCAGAACTGCGGTTTTATATCAAAACTCACGAGACCGGTAATTTTGAAATCGTACGATTTCAAAATTACCAAAGAAACAAACTTGTACGATTCTACGGTTGGGCGACCGGTGCCACGGGAACCGCAAATAACCGCGGGCGCTGCGGGTTGAAAACGAGTCGTGAAATGTGCTCTTACGTTTAAATAAATCTACATTCTAGACACCCTACGGGCCCGCAACGGTGAAAATCGCACCGTGAGTTCTTAGGCTAACATTGTTATGTAACGACTATTCGCAAGTGATGACTCTAATACAAATACTGAATCTAATCTCAGAACCGCAACTAATGGTAATGACATCACTAGGGTAACGATGTTATAACCTTATTCACTTGTGCACGAGTCATGATTTTGTATATTTTTGTCGAATTTACTTGATTTTCAAATAATCGAAAGATCTTAAAATCGCCATCCATTTGATTTAAGATTTACTATCAGGCTTAATACAGTAACAGTCAATAACATGTGTGTTAATCAGGGGCCTAAGTCTGCTAATCCAATCAATACTGTGCCTGCTTATACATACACATGAGTTGGGTGAAAATTTTATATGTTCTTTCTTTTTGGGCGATCACTCGTACAATTTTTGAGACAGTTGTATCTTACTTACTTTGCTTTACTACTTGTGTACTTTAGCTGAGGCTTTGAGGGTTGCTGCAGCAGTTCAAAACCTTTTTTTCTTGTACATACTATTTTACTACAATTACATAATTTTTCAGGAGTACTTTTTACGTACCGTTGTGTAAGAATGCTTCCACAGAATCGCAACTGACGACAATTCAACTCCCAGAACATAGTGTGTTTTTATACCTCCATCTCGGGCGATCAAGATAAACTTTTTCATAAAAATCAGTAGATAATTCACAGGCGAATATATGCTGTACTATGTATAATACATGCTCATCGATGACAGCAAAATCTGTTTATAAAATCGACAACTTCACGTTAGTTAAATATTTTTATAATAGTAAAAGGTTATGGGTGGCATTTCTAAGGCTTTTTAAAAGGTAATATTTTTTGCTGTAATTTGGATTGAAGACGATGTTTTTTGTTTGTTATAGGATATAATGATCGATGTAATAAGAAAAGAAATTAAAAATTGCAATATATGTGTTTAAACCTTAACACCTCATTGAAAAATTGATATCAAATTGCATTACATATTTTTTTTATATTAAAACAACGAATGCAATTATAGATTAGCAGATTTACGCCCCAGCTACACATATCATATTATGGTCCGTTTTGATACTCGTCGAAAACAGATGCACAAATATAACTATGTAACGTCTTGTAGGTAACACTCCACATACTTTAGCTTAAGTTTTTTTTGTGCATGATTGTTCGGCGAACTTTTCGTCAAGTATGTAAATGGGCCTTTAGGGGGTTGATATTTGTAAAGTCAGAAATTAAAAGTGTTGTACTTGTAACGAATAATTTATAATATTGTAAATGTGTACATTTTCGATAAGTATATTAGTGTTTTTATTAAATTAATATAATTTAAATATTTAAGCTTTCCTTTCACACCATAGTTATATTTCTACCTTTTATTAGGTATAGTACTACTGTTTAAATTATGCGCTTCGGCTATATTCGTCAAGCTTCGGAAATCCGAATGTATTTTAAAGTATATATAGAGTTGTTATTATACCTATAATTAATAATTTCGCTTAAATTTAGACTAGGTCAGCCAATTTAAAAATAAAAGTATAATGTTTAAAAAGAGTCAAAAGTGTAAAAGCCGAAGCGTATAATTTAAATAGTAGTACTATATTAGCTGTTTGCCTGCGACATCGTCAATGAAGAATAGTTGCGGAGTTTCATCCCCTATTATAACCCTGTTGGAGTTTGATTTTTTAAACAACAACTAGCCTATGTTTGGACTCGATCTTTCGCTATATTATCAAATTCATCAAAATCTGTTAAGCGGTGTAGCCGTGAAAGCGCAGTAGACAGACGGACTTTCACATTTATAATATTAGAGTGGATTTTAATCCTACCCTAAGAAATGTAAAATAGGACAAACTACTGCTTTGAGGGTTTGGGTGTTTGGGGGTGGAATCATAGCTATAGAACTACATGTTTATCAAATAACATCAAAATAGGTTCAGCGGTTTGGCCCTGAAAAAGCAACAGACAGACTTTCGCATTAATAATATTGATGTAGATACAGACAAGCAATGACCTCTATGGGTTTGTATCACCGCTTTATCTTATCCTATTACCACAGCATAAGTGCTTGCTACTGTTGTTTCCTTGTTTGGAGAATATGATAGCCGGTATACTTACTTATACAAGGAGCTCAAAATCTTAATCTCAAGCATCAACGTTAGATTAGCAAAACACAATTATCTCTGGACTTTTTAAGCGAAAGGAAGTTCCATCCATCAGGATGCGCCCTGTACCGGCTCATCCAAATGGGCGCTATTACCTAAACTACAAAAAAGGTACACAAAAATTACGAGTTATTTTCCTCGATATCCCACCATCAGATCCAGACATCATAGCCATAGACCACCTCGGAAGTACGGCCTTTCTAATAAAAAATAGTTTTTTAATTAGGTTCAGAAATGACGGAGAAAAAATATATAGGTGTCGATCATATAATCCTTTCCTTTTTTCCTAGTAGGTTTAAAATGGAGCTACTCTAAATAATATCTCTGGGACAAATTACACTAACTAATTTAACCCTAAAGTAATTCAAACAAGTTTTGCTTTTGACGTATGTCAAAAAAGGCTTTGTCGCCGTAAAAAATATAAAGACGAATTATAAAAAAACACTAAACTCGTGGGAATGAGCCCTAGGCAATATTTATGTGCTAATCACACGAGTTTTAGCCAAGAATAATAATGAAGGATAAAACAATAAAGATCCAAAATAAACTTACTAGACACACAGAATAAATAGGAAGTCACAGTTCTAGAAACGCATATCTAATGTTAAAAAAATATATATTAATTAAGCCTTAAGCACACAGCTGGCCTCCCTAAATTGAAATGTATATATTCTAGGTATTATAGGTATGTATATATTTTATTCGTAAGAATTGTAGTGTCATCTGGATTGAATAACGATGTATATTCTAAATAATCAGGAAAAGTTATCTGTTTGCAACGACAAACAAAAATGTAGGGAATTGTGTGTTTCATATAATTTAAGTTCAAAAAGTATCCATGCTCTGCGAACATTTTTTTGTTCCTGTGCTGCTTTTACTAATTAATTTTCTTGTCCTTTGGCGAACTGATAGGTGAAGACTTAAATATTATAGAGTGGCACGCACAAGAGAGAACAAATTTTACACCAAGTAAAATGATGTTTGACAGGAAGAAAAATAATATTTATTTACTGCTAATAATCATTTTAAGTAAAGGCTTATTCTATAATTAAAACTATAAGCATCATTTCCAAGCGTCCAGAAATTTCAATTGTCTAGACGGAAAGTTTTTACGAAATTAAAGCACATTGTAAGCGATTCCAAAAAAGGAGAAGGTTCTCAAGTCGTCTGTATGTTTTCTTTTTATTTTTCAAGTATTTGTTACAGTAGTACTCCGTCAATAGCCAACTGATTTTAATGGTTCTTTTTTCGAAAGATAGCAAATGGTCTTATATTAAATTTATCATGATTCCGGTTTTTGAGTTAGCCTACGAGTATGAATATTAAACATGTGAAAGTTTGTATGTGTGTTTGTCTGTTTTTTTATTACTCCTTCACGCAAAAGCGCCCAACCAATTTTCAGGAAATTTGACAAACACGTGGAAGGTAACTTGGATTAACACATAGGATAGTTTTTATCCCCAAAAATAATGTTCCTGTGAGACCATTAACCACGCGGGCATCAGCTAATACTTAATAATTAATGCATTATTACGTGTAACTCAAAAACAAATACCTAGTAGGAAGTTGATAACATTTATGTAGGGCCATTTCGGAACCATTAGCTATCTTTCGAAAAGTTCGGTGAAGTTGTAGAAACCTCGCGGCTAGCAACATATTAGTATTAAAAAAATCCTACCTAACAAAATTAAATAGCTGGAATCTGTTTTTGCAGCTTTACTTCGTTTAATTATAGCCATTCGATTCAATAGTCAATAGTCAAATAGCTTTATTTAATGTAGGATAACATTGATCTCTCATTGAACGTCATTACTACAAAACTATGACAGAAGCAATTACGTCACAAAATGATGCCATTATAGACATGGTAATCAAAATACATAGATTGACATAGTGTTTCTTCCTTTAATAAATCCTGAATAGAACAAGGATTTTGTTACTTATTATGACATATTAATAAGTAAGCGCCGTAAAACTGCAAAAACCGACTTTATTTCATTGGGTACCACGTCGCATTTTGACAATTCTTTTTCCGACATTAATAAAATATATTTCCAAAGTAGTCCCACATAAATTATATCAACATCCTTCTATTAGTTTTTGAGTTATACTTAAAAGTGCAAACACTTTTCACCTCTGTGGTCTACCGGTCTGGCGTCGGAATTGTCTTCTTGAGGTCCCAGGTTCGATCGATTCGGTCCAGCAACAAAAAAATTGGAAATGTATATTTTCAATATTCTTATAAAAAATTTCCGGGATTGGATACATGCCCGGTTGGCGATAGGCTTGCCATCTATCACATTGTGTGACATAGAGTCTTCAGGTAGTCGTGAGTGGTGCCTTTGCCTACCACTTCGGGGATATGGGCGTAAAGATGCTACTACTACTTCACTTACTCTTCACTCATCTTGACGATCTAATCAAATATGACTTATATACCAAAAACCGCTTGTCGAATCATGAATTAATAAGAAACAGTTTCGAGATCATGACCTAGGTAAGATACCTAGGTCTTAAAAGGAACTATTAAAATCGGTTGGCTATTAACTGAATAATCTAGTAACAAACAAAAGAAATAAAAAAAATAATGTGCGCGTTTGTAAAAAAAAAAAACAACACAACACAAGTTGTGAAAACAAAAGCTGTTGTAACAAATTTGCAGACTTAGCTTAAGATGAGGCTCAATTAACATTTCATATTATCCAATAATTTCAAATATAAAATCATCATCTTGCAGGCGTTGTATGATGTTGGTATTGTTGAACGCTGCTCCAGGTGTCAGTACGCCACCTCTATAAGAGAAGAAATAATTTACTTCATTACTTTTTACTATATTTCCTTACTTTTTGACTATATTTTTTATTCAATACAATTACATTCAATTTGTATTCTTAATTTTTTCAATAGGTACAACATTCGTCACACTTGAAATGCTTGAACAGCTAAAATATATTAAAATATTTTTTGACAAACGCATACAGTAATATACCTATAATATTTTTTCACACACAGCTTTTCAAAACACCTAACGTCCAACATTGCAAAAAAACACATATCAAATTCATAAACAAACCCTGCCTCAACAGCATTCTAATGTATGAAACAAAACACGCAGGTAGTTAAAAAAATAGATGAGGTAGACCAAGTTTTCACTTTGGTGTGGGTTCAGTACGGGATAAACCACCTGCCGTCTTGCCTGCCTTATAAGAAGCAAGCAAAAGCGAAACGTATCATCACCAATAAAACCACTGGTGATAGAGTGCTGAGCAGCAACTTGTCCAGGTATTAATCCACATTCCTTCAGATTCCTGCCAATGTTATGCTCCGGTCCGGAGGATAGAGTAGCTGGTAAACTTGCATAACTGGCCCAACGTCCCGGCCACAGTACAGCGATGCCCCGATAGACATCGTAGTCTATGATGTCTATATGCTCCGGCTAATTCTTAACCTCAGATGAGGCGCATTTGTTCACGACAGACGTCCTTTCCTACGCAACGAGAAGAAGGCAAACAAGCAGACGAATTTCCTAATGGTAAGAAATTCCCGCCTCCTAGATGTTAGGTAATGGGATGTTAGGCCTCTAGCAAAAGTAAGTTTACCGGCTACCTTACCCTCCAAACCGGAAAACGTCATGACGTTATAACGGCAGGAACAGTTAAGAGGGTGATACCGATCCGGGTGAGTCGCTGCGAAACTCTACCACCTAGTGAATGAACATTGTAATAATATCCTAGTTATGAATATTAAATCCCTGAATTTTATTATGTTACATTACAATTATTTTATTCATAAGAACCTTTTAACAATAATTGGCTCAGCAATATTCATTGTTATTAAGAAGATACATCATGTTGTATTTTCCACGTTAGATATAATCGTCTATGTAGATAAGACCACCTGCCCCTCTGACTTGCAGTTTGTGTAATGTTGGTTCAAAGTATTATTACTGTAATAAGACTACTGGTGACAGAGTGCTTTGCGGAAACTTCCCCGGGATCCACAGTCACAAGCATCGTGACCTAATTTTGGCGACCTGCCGGCTGCTTAACCTCTTTCTGGAGCTGTAGCTCCTGTGCTTACCATTGTCATGTTCCGTCCGGAATGGTAGAGTAACCGCTAGACTTGCACAAGTAGCACTATAAAAAAGCTATTACATCAGCCAGCAACAGTAGCGACGTTAAGCGCTAGCGCAGGAATAAAAAAGGGCGCGTGATAATTTTTTAACGAGGCCTTTACTTTTAACAAGAATGACAAGCACTAACGCTATAGAGCAAGAATAGGCAAATTACTGGTACTAAGAGGATGGAGTCGTCACATTCTAACATCAATAGTTTCTATAATAGGTAGCTAATTAATTGACTTTTTTAAGTTGGGGTTTGATTTGCATATCACAGCACCTATAAGATTGTGCCTAGAGCAGCTGTAGTACCAACTAAAACCACCACTGGACAATATCTTCTATGGTGCCTATTCGCCATCTTATAATATAAAAAATTGAACCATTATTCTTGGTAATAGTCGTCTCTTGCCATTGCCGAGGCGAGACCTACCTAACTACATTATTTCTTTTTAAGCTATTACATAGCTTCTATCGAGGGCCTTGAGCGTGGAGACCGAATCCAGAAATTCCGTAACGAAAATAACATAACCCTCCCCCCACTCCGACCAGCAAAGCGGTGATACTTTTTAGTTTTGCCATCTATCGATGAATTGCAGAACTTTTCATGACTTTTTGAATACGCTTGTCTCTTTAGTTCAGCAACTCACCTCTAGGTGGCATTGGTTGTATCGGCGTTACTGCACATGCTTAATCCCCCTCTTCGCCCCGCAATCTGGTGACTCAAGCCTGCTTATGCAATAGCTTTACGCGGCAGTCTCCAAGTGCCACACCTCTTTTTTTCTTTAGTTTTTGGCACAAGCTGAAATTTGCATCAAGTTACCGATTTCACAAAATCGGGTTTAAATGGTTCAAAATTAGTTATAAGTCATGATAGAAATTTATGTCGGGGTCTTGAGTAAAACGGTGGCCTCGTTACTCAAGCTTATTTAATAAGATATGGCGTCAACGAAAAATACACGATACACTAATTTCTTCATGATTATTTCTTAGGAACTTTCACTGATCAAAATTGTACAAAATGCTACCAAAATTGACTAATTTCACTCAATATAAACACAAAATTAATTAAATACAAAAAAAACTACGACCATCTTTTCTCTAGATGGCGCCAAAACTGCGAAACATATTTAATACTATCAAAGATACTACCGATACCAATAATCAAATACTCACCGAATAGGCATTATATGTCTCTCCTTGATAACAGTGATGGCGGCGTGCAGAAGAGCTACCGCAGTTCCATTATATGGAGGATTTTTTACGAAGATCTGGAAATTTCATCATCAGTACAATAACAGTATTGGTGATGAAGCAGATAAACAGAGTCAAATACACACCTCCTATTGAGAATAATATTAAAAGTGCACTCAAAGTTCGACCGTCTCTTTGTTCAAGGGGTAAGTCAACCACGAGTCTCGGGTTTGATTCCCGACGGAGACCGACATTTGTTTGATGAAGGAAAGTATTTCCATGTATTAGTATCGTTGACTAACACCCGTATCTCAAACCTATAATTAGCTTACTTTTTTATGATATAAGGCAAACAAGCAAACGGATTTCCTAATGGTAAGAAATTCACGCCACCTGTAGACACCAAAGGTGGTACTAGTGCGTTGCCAATGTCTATTCTGCGAAGGAGCGCCAACCAAAACGGGGTACTTTGAGGTCAGGTGAACTTGTGTAAAAATAAACAAATTTTTTTTATGATATTGGAAGGCAAACAAGCAGACGGATTTCCTGGTTGTATGAAATTCACGCCACCTAGAGACACCAAAGGTGGAAATGGTGCGTTGCCAAACGTTAGGCCTCGAGCAAAAGTAAGTTTACCGGCTACCTTACCCTCTAAAACCGGACCACGTCATGACGTTATGGCGGCAGGAACAGGTAAAGCGGTGGTACCGATGGTACCGATCCGGGTGAGTCGCTGCGTCACTCTACCAGCTAGTCAGATGTCACGGTGTTAGTAACGGTAAGCCAGTGCTCACCTTTTACGAGCTGCCTGGCAGGAAGTTAGATGGTATATTCTGCAAAGGAGCCCGGACCAACACGGGTCGTCAGAGTGTTTTTTTAACAAACTCCGAGGCCAAACACAACAGTTATGAACATTGAATATAATGGTTAAAAATAATTACGACCTTACGTCTAGGGTCAGTTGTAGGTAAGGTGGTAGGTGGTAGGGCTTAAATGCACTTCGCGTCCTTATATACCAGTGGTTCCCAAACTTATTTTGTTTACTGCCCACTTTGAGAATAAATATTTTTTTAGCGCCCCCCTTTTTTCACCTATTTGAAAACCACCATAACTTCAAATTAGTTTAATTAATTATTGTGACTATATATGTATAT
>NJDC01005618.1:0-18752 GCA_002245475.1 Calephelis virginiensis
CTTTCCCCGATTGGGATAAAATTAAAAAAAAAATTAAAAATAAATTTCAAATTTGAATTTTGACAATTTTCATTTGACATTTGACTCGCAAGTCGGAGAGTTCGTTTTCGTTCTACGGCTTATAATTATTGCGATAAATAATTGAAGCATTTTTATCAACATTATTTAGATCAAATATTAGAACTCCAGTTTGTTTTTGATTTCTTGCGACTTACTTTACAGTTGCTAAATCATAATTTTAATTTTTAAGAGCGAACAATGAGATACATTAACAAAATTTTGTAAAATACCTTAAGTGAATTTAAGTTTAATACACAGCAGTTATTAATTAAAAGAATAAAATGGACGAAAAAAATTTTGTTGATATTGAAGATATACCCAAACTTGGTTTGAAATTACCATTAAATCATGAATATCCTCTGAAAACCAAGCAATTCATTATTCCAAGACCGAAACAAATATTCGATTTAATGCCTCTTTCAGCAAGGTGATCAAATTTATGCTCAATGTGGATATTTAAATTAGTATTAATTCATAATTTTGGCGTATTTATTGTAGGTATTTCAAATATTATATGGCAAGGAGAATGCGAAGCAAGCGTCCTATTATGGATTACATTCATCTAATTTCAGCACAAAGAATGTACGGTAAGTATATTCAGAACTGTAAAACTCTTTGTGGTACAATCTTCCAATATACCTGTCTATTGTATACTGTATACTGTCCATATTACAGTTGAAAAAACACATCTTGCTCATCTTTTAAAAACATTTGTATATATTTTATTTGTACTGTTATTGCCTATACGATTCCTTTGGGGTTATATTAGTTTTTTGTGATTTTCCCATATATAGTAGTGGTCAACTAATTAGGGACACTCTTTGGTTTAACCGAATTGTGAATTTATTTTTATTTTCCAACGAGTCTAAACCATATTCCATATCTCTTACATGTAAGTATAATTAGTCATTTATGTGCTAAATTTAATTAAAATCGGTTTAGCAGTTTTGGCGTGAAGGAGTAACAAACAAACATACAAATTTTCGCAATTATAATTTAATAGGATATTTTAATGTAAATCAATGTAAGCGGCTACACCCACTTATTAAAATTATGCTTTCCCGTGGGAATCCGTTTAGATGTAGTGATACAAATTAGCCTACGTCAGTCTTTAACATTCCAACTATCTCCACACAAAATTATATTATCGATCCGTTGCATGCCACAGATGAATCAATTGACGAGGAAGTAGAAAGACACTTTTGCTTTTAACCGACTTAGAAAAAGGAGGTTATATATAGTCGTGGTCAACTAATTAGGGACACTCTTTGGTTAAACCGAATGGTGAATTTATTTTTTATTTTCCGAGTCTAAACCATATTTCATATCTCTTACATGTAAGTATAATTAGTCATTTATGTGCCCGATTATACAAACAATAACAACTTCTTAAACATTAAACCTCTTTACAGTATAGCTGATAGATTATCGTAGTGCTATTTGTTCAAATAATGCTGGCTGGCCATTTAATTAGGGACACTGAGATATTGCGTTCTATTTTCAAAATTAAAATCTCAATACTTTTTTACTTCTTCTCTTATTGTTTCGTGGTAGTTTTGGCGGCAATCCTGATATTTATTTTAAGTTTTAAAAAATATTTTGAAGAAAAATGAGTAAAAATAAAAGTTGCGATCCAACACTACGAAAAATTATCATGAAGTTTGTTGTCGAGCATGGTTGGCCATACCGAAGGATAACAGAACATTTAAATTGTTCAAAAAATATGGTATACAATGCAGTGCAACATGTCAGATGCAATAACACAGATTTAAATGTGCCCAAAACAAAAAGATCGAGAAAAACAACTCCGCAAGAAGATAGAATGATAACCAGGTTAGCTAAAAAAGATCCGTTTCTAGGCTCTATTTTAATTAACACGAAGTGTTTGCGACAGACGAAAGAGCTGGTTTCTCAGCGAGGACCGTTCGACGAGGTCTGGTAGAAGCAGGGTTGTTCGGAAGAGTGGCTCGCAAAGTACCGTTGTTGAAGAAAGAACATAGAAATGTTTGTTTGGCGTTTACACGTAAATATGGACATTGGACCTACGCCCAATGGCAACATGTATTATTCTCTGACGAAACCAAGGTTATTATTAGTTTTGTTTAACTCTATTTTTCATTATAGTTTACTGTCCTTAATCAAATGTCCAGCTACAGAATTATGCCTTAAAATTGAATACATGTTCAACCTTTGATATTAAATACTTTTTTCTATTTATTTATTCTTTTATTTACAGCCATTTAAAGCATAATAATCGGTCCAAATTATGCAAATAATAGTTACTGAGAAATCAATAGGGTTTTATATTTGTATGTACATAACCGGTTATTGTTCTTCACTATCTTGCATGTCCCTAATTAGTTGACCACGACTGTATATGAAAAAAAATCTCCTCTGTGGTCTTGCGGTCCAGGTGTTAGTCTTGACTTCGTCAAGTCCCAGGTCGGGTAACAAAGAAGAAAAATGGTTTTTTCAATTTCCTAATAAAAAAAATTGCTCGAGGGATTGGATGTGTGCCCAGTTTGGCGATAGGCTTGCCACCTATCACACTGTGGGATTTAGTATCTTCGGCTAGTCGTGGGTGCCCTGTTTGTGCCTCTGCCTACATCTTCAGAAATATGGGTGTGAAGATAGTTTCTTTAAAAAAAATTGGTAGAAGTATTAAAAAAACAGGAATTGGAAGTACTCTGTCTAGTTTAGGGTTAAGTCTGATGGTGCTTTGTTAAAACATATATTGAATACATATCACGGCCAATCTTTGTTACAAGTAGTGTTGTGCCAGAAAATGTTGACTTATTTGCATTAACTGTTAACATTAGCAAGGCTTAATCTTCTCATCTTCTCAAGTGTATAAATACAAGGTGACATGACAAGATTTAATAGCTAATCTAAGAGGAAAGCTACAAGCTAAATATTTAAAGAGAAAAAAAAACCAATAAACAAATTATAAATTACTCTATCCAACGTACAGGTTGCAGGGAATATGTGAAAATTTGGAAATTTAAACAATTCCTAAAATTAGTAGTAGCAAATCTTTTGAAATTCAGAATATCTACTCAGTATGAAAATAAGAGACTCTGGTTCAACTCAACTCTGAGTGAATGATTGTTATTTATTTTCTTTAAATAACCCAAAACAAAATTTTATGAAGTCCATAATTATATACATTTCCTAGAAAGTGTATGCTATTCCTAAATTTTGCACAATTTCTTTGACATACCTACTCTAAAGTTATAGATTAAATTAATGAAGTTATAAGCTAGATTTAATCTACAGGAGCCTTAACTCTTAAACCTTAATTATTTTTACAACTTTTTGTTTAACTGCTGGGTTAGCAAAGAATATTTTGTTGCTGATAAACTAAAGTAACTCAAGCTAAAAATAGATATTACTGAGAATGAATAATTTAAGTCCAGATTGATTACATATTTTATTACAGGTTGTCCGATTGGAGGAATAGGTGGTGGAACCATTGGAAGAGGTTTTAAGGGAGAGTTCTGCAGATTTCAACTAACCCCTGGCCTTTACGAGTATGTAACAGTTCCAGAATGCCAATTTATTGTCAATATAAGAAATGCAGAAAATGTGACTATTTTCCAGTCTGTCCTTTCTACATACTCGTGAGTATACATTTTTATAAATTTATGCTATTGCACCTAATAAACAGTAAACTACTATATTTTAAAATGTATTTTTAAATTTGTTTTATTTTCTTAAATTTTATTTAATCAAATGATTTTTACCCTAAATATGTAGTATATTTAATAATACAGTTCAGTTTTTCAATGTTAATTCAGAATAAAAATTGTTAAAATAGTTTGTAGTATTGAAATATATGTCTAATTATTCTAAATATGTTCTAATTATTTTTAGCAAACCAAAAAAAGCACCTCAGACATGGGAATGGAATATCAATGGTGGGGATTGTGAATACACAGCTTTGTATCCACGAGCATGGACCACATATGATCTATCTAAATATGGCATCAAGTTAGTCTGCCGACAAATATCACCTGTAATACCTCACAACTATAAGGTAAATATTACAAAATTTTTAATTTTATTTTAAAAATTGCGTTCATTCATTCGCAGCATGGGATCAGAGGGAGAGGGGGTATGTAAAGAAGCTATTACACACATACAATCTTCACAATAAGCTCCTGACGGGGCAGAGAGTAATGTTACAATTGTTACAGACCTGATAAGACCCTAGCAAATTGATAGTGGAATGTCAACCTAGGTCTCCCGGTTACCTACATCCATCCTCATTTGCATTGTATATCTGCTTTGTTAATCTTTCATCTGTCATTATTTCCACACACCCAAACCAACGGCTATCTTTCACTTGTTAATGCCAGCACTTTCGGCTGGATCGGCAGCTCGGATCTCATTGTTACGAATGAGATCAGCATGTGTTATACTACAGATTTTCTGTAGCGCTCTTATTTTGCCAGCATTGATTATACTTGCATGCATTTTCCAACAAAATACCCACTTCTCTCTTCCGTACAACAACCTTCCCTACGTAAGCACAAAATAACACCTGGATTCAAAAAAATAGTATTGGTGTGAAAATGAGAATTTTCGAAATTTTTAGAAAGTTGGTTTAATGATGTGAAAAATGACTTACAATAAAAATGTGGATGGTTGTTGGTACTTGGGGAGTTCTCGGTTGAAATTCCATGATCAAATCACTCGGGTATTTACCGAAGATGTGTTTGTATGTGGAGGAACCTATTCAGGTCTAAAGATATTGTGACACTTGATACTCTGTCCCTACCAAGGGACTTGGTGTGAGGTTTATGCATGTGTGTACTGCGTCTATCTCCTATCAGTCCCGCCAAGCCCCCCAAATGTATGAATAGACACGCTCTAAACCAGGGGTGGGCAAATTCTTTTGAAAGTTAAAAAATAATCTAGTGGCGGGCCAGTAAATTATAATTAATTTAGAGGCGGGCCGGTTTATTATATATAACACCTAAAAATAGCAGTAAATATTACGATGATAAAACGTTGTATAAATATAACATAAGGCATTTGTTTTTATTTTACAATCCTTTATTAAAATAAAATCTAATTATGAAGTCATAACATATAAAATACGCAATATATATGTTTGAAGTATCGATTCAGTATATTAATTGTTCAAATTTTAATAGTCTTTTAACATTTCAACCATTAATTTTTTTAAGGAGGTTCATATTTTTTCTAAAAAAACCCTCGGCGGGCCGGATTAAAACCTCTCAAGGGCTGGATCCTTCACGCGGGCCGTTATTTGCCCACAACTGCTCTACACTTACTAAAGCGTATGTCATAAAACAAGATAAGAGAGTGATAGTATAGATAGCATATGGGAACCACTTGACAAAAGATCCGTATTTATATTTTATAAAGTAGCATTTATCAAACATTGACTTTTAAACTTTTTTGACCGACTCCAAAAAGGGAAGGAGGTTCTCAATATTGATTGTATGTTTTTTTACATCTTACGCGATTACTCAGCCAATAGCCAACCGATTTGGACGGTTCTTGGCTAAAAAGATAGATTATGATTCCAAGGTGGTCCCATTTTATTTTTATCAAGATCCGATTAGTATTAAGTATAACTCAAAAACTAGCAGGATGTGGATAAAATTTATGTGGAACCATTTCGGAATCATTTACTTTCTTTCGAAAAAATAATTATTAAATCGCGACGTGGTACCTACCTAATGGAATACTTACCTAGTTGTAGTCGGTTTTTGCAGTTTTACTGCTCTCAATTATTTAAACAAAATAAATGAAGATCTATGGATTTCAAAATGTAAGCAAGACTAGTCTTCGCCCGCGGCATTGATTATTGTGCCAATATGCTATTACTTTTTCTTCAAGTCCAATATCTTCACTCATAAATAACTTTACATTTTACAACCTACTGATAAGACCTAATGATGTATGCTTTGTTTACACACCTCTCTTCTCTTTCAATATAAATTCAATGAAAACTGTTCAGACAGTCTTGCAGTAAGTAAGCAAGTATCTTCACGACCTGGTTAAGAGGTAGGCATAACCAGGCCACTTAACTAAACATTGTGATAAGTGGCAAACCTAGCATCAACCAGACATTTTTTTTGTTTTTTTATATAGATAAACTGAAAAACTTTTCCCCCATGTTGGTCCGGCCTTCATGTCTGGCAGCTCGTAAAAGGCGAGCATAGGCTTATCGTCACTAACACCGTGAAATCTGACTAGCTAGTAGAGTTTCGCAGCGACTCATCCGGATTAGTAACACCGCCTTACATATTCCTGTCGCCATAGCGTCTGTGCTTTCGTTCGGAGGGTAAGGTAACTGGTAAACTTACTTTTGCTGGAGGCCTAACATCCCGGCCTCAGGGTGGCAAAGCACCGTTACCACCTTTGGTGGTAGGTGGCGTGAATTTCATACCATCAGGAAATCCGTCTGCTTGTTTGCCTTCTAATTTCATAAAAAAACTGAAAAATACATTTTTCGAGTTGCCCGACCCGGAAATGGGACCGTAGATCATGAGTAGCCCTTGTCAGACCTAGACCATAGACGCGACAAAGTTCGTTGAAGTTGTTTAAAGTTTAAACTGCGTGGCAAGTAGCACATTAGTCATTTAAATAATGAGTCGAAAACGAGACAAGTGAGGCGAAAATTTTAATTAATTTTTTTTTCAGGATTCAAGCTTACCCTGTGCCGTTTTTGTGTTTTCTGCAAAAAATGTGAGCAACGAAAAGCGAGACGTGAGCATAACATTCACATGGACCGAGGTGTTAGCTGGGCCAAATAAAAAGAAAACAATATGTGAGTTTCCCTCATTACTTACTCGCTGTTGTTGATGGTCCCACAGAAACATTTTTTCGGGATCTAAACTATCCTATGTGTTAATTCAAGTTACCTTCTATGTGTGTGCCAAATTTAATTAAAATCGGTTCAGCAGTTTTGGCGTGAAGGAGTAACAAACAAACATACAAATTTTCGCATTTATAATTTAATAGGATATTTTAATGTCAATCAATGTAAGCGGCTACACCTACTTATTAAAATTATGCTTTCCCGCGGGAATCCGTTTAGATGTAGTGATACAAATTAGCCTACGTCAGTCTTTAACATTCCAACTATCTCCACACAAAATTATATTATCGATCCGTTGCATGCCACAGATGAATCAATTGACGAGGAAGTAGAAAGACACTTTCGCTTTTAACCGACTTAGAAAAAGGAGGTTATATATAGTCGTGGTCAACTAATTAGGGACACTCTTTGGTTAAACCGAATGGTGAATTTATTTTTTATTTTCCGAGTCTAAACCATATTCCATATCTCTTACATGTAAGAATAATTAGTCATTTATGTGCCCGATTATACAAACAATAACAACTTCTTAAACATTAAACCTCTTTACAGTATAGCTGATAGATTATCGTAGTGCTATTTGTTCAAATAATGCTGGCTGGCCATTTAATTAAAGACACTGAGATATTGCGTTCTATTTTCAAAATTTGAATCTCAATACTTTTTTACTTCTTCTCTTATTGTTTCGTGGTAGTTTTGGCGGCAATCCTGATATTTATTTTAAGTTTTGAAAAATATTTTGAAGAAAAATGAGTAAAAATAAAAGTTGCGATCCAACACTACGAAAAATTATCATGAAGTTTGTTGTCGAGCATGGTTGGCCATATCGAAGGATATCAGAACATTTAAATTGTTCAAAAACTATGGTATACAATGCAGTGCAACATGTCAGACGCAATAACACAGATTTAAATGTGCCCAGAACAAAAAGATCGAGAAAAACAACTCCGCAAGAAGATAGAATGACAACCAGGTTAGCTAAGAAAGATCCGTTTCTAGGCTCTATTTTAATTAAACACGAAGTGTTTGGGACAGACGAAAGAGCTGGTGTCTCAGCGAGGAAAGTTCGACGACGACTGGTAGAAGCAGGGTTGTTCGGAAGAGTGTACCGTTGTTGAAGAAAGAACATAGAAATGCTCGTTTGGCGTTTGCACGTAAATATGAACATGGACCTACGCCCAATGGCAACATGTATTATTCTCTGACGAGACCAAGGTTAATTTGATTTCTTCAGATGGAAGGCAATACGTACGGCGTCCAATAAAAGCGGAAATTAATCCAAGATTAATAAAAAAGCAGGTGAAACATGGCGGTGGAAACATTAAAATGTGGACTTCATTTTCTGGACGTGGAGTGGGACCTGTGAGGAAAATTCAGGGTAACTTAGACCAACATCAATACAAGGCAATATTGGAGGAAACGATGCTTCCCTATGCTGACGAGTTTAGTCAAGTCGTTTCTTACCAGTCAGTCAGTATCGGTGCTAGATTGGCGAGCAAATAGCCCGGACCGTAACCCAATCGAGCACCTTTGGCACGAAATCAAGAAAAAAGTAACCACTTATCGTACCACAACTTTAGATGAATTAAATGAAGCTTTTTGTGAGGCATGGGCAAACATTCCTGTCGAAACATGCCAGAAACTAATAATGTCTATGCCACATCGGTGTCAAGCTGTAATTACTAACAAAGGTTTTGCTACTGGGTACTGATTTTACACATAATAAAATGGACCTGTTAAAGCTATTATAATACTGTTGATTATTAGTTTTGCTTAATACTTAATAATTTTTTCTATTTATTTATTCTTTTATTTACAGCCATTTATAAAGCATAATAATCGGACCAAATTATGCAATAGTTACTGAGAAATCACTAGGGTTTTATATTTGTATGTACATAACCGGTTATTGTTCTTCACTATCTTGCATGTTCCTTATTAGTTGACCACGACTGTAGTTCAACTCATTTTTTAAAATATGTTAATCGATTTTTCCGTGATTTCTGAACAGATTTTGAAAATTCTTTTTATAGTTGTAAGGATGTATTTGCAAGGTGGTTTCATTGCTCGAGGGAAATAAAAAAAACTCATATGCATTTAAATGTCATAATAGTTAAATCGAAGTCTGTTCCTGTTTTTTCCGGTGTTTTTATTTATCCGTATTACAAAATCGGATTATAAAATCAGCTGAGTTTCTTTTGCCGGGTCTTTTCTGTGTCTGGCCGCAATTCACAAGTTTATATATATAACAACCACTTATAAGGTCTAATAGATTTCTTCTGATTCATATTATACCCCTTTTTATTTGAACTTTTTAATATGAATATAATAGTGGTATGAAATATACTTTACTTACCGTCGAACTGTTTCGTGGTAGAACAATCAGAAACAACGTGACTTTTAAGTATAAGATTTTTGTAAATTTTTTGTCTGTTAAATTTTTTACCACTGTCATATAAATAGTATCAACGTAATCTTAATATATATAAATTAATCGTCACGTTGTTTGTCCGCGATGGACTCCCAAACTACTTAACCGATTCCTATCAAATTTAGCAGTCCGTGTGCAATTTGACCTAACTTGAAAGATAGGACAGCTTACATCTCAATTTATTACGGGCGAAGCTGCGGGTAACAGCTAGTTTTAAAATATTAACGATATATATCTTTTTAGCTAAACTCGATTTAGAAAGATATTCCGAAGAACACACTTGTGGGGTCACTTTGGAGCAGAAAGTAGGAAACGCAACTTGCACCTTTACGGTGGCAAAGAAAAAAGAGGAGACAGAAACTATTCACGATGGTTATTGTTTATGGAACAGCACAAAAACATCTAATTACGTGTGGGAGTGTTTGCAGAAGAATGGGAAACTGGAACCAGATCCTAGTCAAAACCCTCATCCTCCCAAGGTTTCAGATAAATCGCACAAAGATGATAAGGTTGAAGAAAAAGAGAAGCAGAAGAAAATTTATAAATGTGAGTTATTTTACAATTATAGCCTACGCGGTTTCTTTTCTTTTCCAGTCAGTAGAAGATATCTGCGATCTCCCTTGAACATTTTTGAAAACCGATAACGAAATCCGGTTTCAATTTGTCGAATTATAACTGTTCGGAATTTTAAAAGTAGATTATTTTTGTTTTTAGTTTTTTCATAGATCGAAAGTGTTATCAATTTCGAACTATTTCTCAAAGTTTGGTTTGTGCTTTAGATGTAACCCTGTATAAAGAGTTATGGACAAGTTATTGTAAAATTTCAAAAAAGGCTTTTTGTTATTTTAAAACGCCTAAACTATTAATTTCATCGTCGGATTCTAGGATAACTATAACTGTAATAAATTCGTTTTTAAATACATATTATAAAAGACCTGTGTGTACATTATAGAAACCTCCTTTACACGAGTTCGACTTTTATTCAGCTGGTTTTATTGTTATTATACAGAGACTGCACGTGGCCTATAGCGGAAGGGGGATAAATTTAGATGTTCTAAATTCAAACAAGAATAAAACCACGGCTATTTGGTTTATGGATAGAGTACACGTAGTTATACATTGCTACGATATCTTATCATTAGTTAGTTTAATATTTTTCCTCCATATAAATAGAAACTGGATAGATCTGCAAAGATCGTCATATTTGATATTAGATACTCCCTGCCTACCCCGCAAGGGACTTGGCATGAACATAAGTAATATTAATAATAATATCCCTGGACAAGTTACACAAATTGAAACTAACCCCAAAGTAAGCAAATTATATGCTTGTGTTATGGGTGTTAGTCAACGAGTCTAATACATAGAAATACTTAAATAGATACCAGAATAAATTTAATAAACACCCAGACCCGGAAATGCAGACATCTAAATGTTCATCACACAAATGCCTGCCCCCGTCGGGAATCGAACCCGAGTCTCGCGGTTGTTTGATGTAGTTAGGAGTGTACGCTAGCCACTCGACCAACTCGAACATGATATTGTTTGAAATAATTGTATTGTTCCGAAAAAGCGTCAATTTGATTTTCGATTCAATTTGCTTTATTAATTGGTTTAATTGAAGATGACTCAAAGGATTCGTTTATAAAACACAAGCCAATGAACTATTTGGCATGTTAATAATGCAAATCAAAGAAATAAGGAAGTTATGAACAAAACACGTTGAAAATGTGTGATGCAGAGTTATGAAAGAATCAGTTTATGATTGAATCGTGCATAAGTACACTGATTGTTCTTTTTTGCTAATTTTGCACGCCGAAATGATTCGCGTTTAAGGTAATGGTCTGTTCTAAGCATTATATCACTATAGGATTACATTATTTTAGCACATACAAACACATTATATGCTTACTGCCGTTATTAACGTATCTGAGATAAGAGATAGTGGTATTTAAGATTAGTTACTAGGACACCACTGTTATTTTTCGAACATTAATAATCATAACAAACATTAATAAAAAATATATCTTAGTAATTTTTTTTATGATATTGGAAGGCAAACAAGCAGACGGATTTCCTGATGTTAAGAAATTCACGCCGCCTAGAGAAACCAAAGGTGGTAATGGTGCGTTGTCAACCTGAGGCCGGGATGTTAGGCCTCGAGCAAAAGTAAGTTCACCGGCTACCTTACCCTCCGAACCGGAACACGTCATGACGTTATGGCGGCAGGAATAGGTAAGGCGGTGGTACCAATCCGGACGAGTCGCTGCTAAACTCTACCACCTAGAAAAAGTCTTGTAAGCCTGTCGTTATCGGTAGATAGATTATTAATATTGGCCGTTATTTTTTAAGTCTATTATAAACCGATCTTAAAAATTGATTTTTTGGTCTCCAGTAGCTAGTCAGGATCTGATTATACTTCGTAATATTTCAAGTATTGTACCTAACTATATTATTTAGAATTTGAAAATGGAAATTACGCTATATTTTTAGGCTCTTTTAGGCGAGAGACAGAATCTTTATACGTGCGACGTGTGTCTGTCTTTCTATCCGTATTTCAGACATTTCTAATAGATAGATGTGTTCTGTGCCCGGCTTTCCTATTTTTATAAAATTTAAGAAAAGCAATCGCCGTTGTGGTTTAGCGGTCTGGTTATTGGGTCTGTATCAAGAGGTCCTGGATTCCATCCGCTGATCGAAGAACAAAAAAAAATAATGTTTTATTATTTTTTTTACTAAAACAACATTGCCTGGGATAAGATATGTGCCCGGGGGCGATAGGTTTGCATCCTATCACATTGTGGGACTTAGTGTCTTCGACTAGTCGTGGGTGCCTACATAGTCACCCACAGTGGTCCTACATAGATATTGATGCCGATTCGCTTGGTACAAACTAATCTAAACTAACCCAAAATAAGATTTAGAGTTGTCTAATCACGTTCGGTATTCTGCTGTACACATCTAAACTAAAGTTTTAGTTTGACAGATCTAAAACATTTTAGTTGTTCAATGTAGGTTATTCGTATTCTGATGTGCATGTTTTATATCAAATTTCACTTAAAATTTAGACGGAATTTTTTAGAAGACGATTAAATTTAGTTTCCTTATAAACTACTCTTGATTTATTACAATTGATTGTTAAGTTATCTTAGGGTAGCTGAAGCCCTATGATTAAAATAGATTTTTTTTATATTAGCATTGTTGTAGATTCGTCTAAAAATACTTACCTACGAAATTTTAATTCCATAATTCTAACATTAATTTAACATGATCGCCTCCGTGTTCTAGCGGTCCAGGTGTTGGTATTTGACTCTATGAGGTTCCGGGTTCGATTCCTGGGTCGGGCAACAAAATGAAAATCCGTTTTTTTTCAATTTTCTATTTAAAAATTGTATTGGATATGTGATCGGTTGGTGGTAAGCTTGCCACCTATCACATAGTTAGAAATGAAATTTTGGTACTGTGTTTGAACTCTTTTAGTAACTAGTGCTGTATATTTAATAAAGATGCCTTCGATATCCCATAAATAAATCAAAGCCACATCTCGATTCCCAACCAGCTAAACATTTAAAGATGTTATTGCTACTATATTTCATTAGCATTACCATGTAGTTGGCTATTAAATTTACCAAAAGGTACCTAAGTACTTAGCTACATAAATGTAAGTATAAGTGATTGGTATTATCTTCTTGTAAATTTAAACATATATTGTTTAGCATGCGACAGCATTTTTTAACTAAACAAAAACAGTCAGTCAGTAGATGTCCTAACCATTGGTAACTACAAAAATTTTAATTTATTTTACAAATTCACATGCATACACATCAAATTCTTCAAACCACAAACTAAAACGGTGTGGCAAAATAAGTCTTACACTTGACATAAAAATTGTTTCATGTTTGCATTTGGTCTATGGAAAGATTTTTTTCAATACCATAGTTGCTGTAGATGGGACAGATATTGGTATAAAAAAGTCAACAATAAATCACCCCCATGTTCCAGGAAGTCTTTCATATGATACAACAGGATTTTATAATATAAACTAACTGCTAAAAGGTAGGGTAAAATTGTTGATTTTTATTGTATGTTAGAAATAAAATTACTTATAACATTCTGTTACCTACACAATGCAAAGCCCAAGAAATATGTTTGAACCCAAATTTCCCTGGTCTGATACACATTGCAGCGATTCAGAGGCACCTCATTAACAAAAATATTACATTGGGGGTTGGTCTGGATCTGTTGAGTAGAATTGCTGCTGCTGCTTGCTACCTCTGTACCAGGCAGCTTATAAGAGGCGAGCACAAATTATTTTCAACAAGATGAAGAGTTATCTGCCACTGCCACCATAATGGCTTGTTATTTTCTGGTCCGGACGGTAAGGTTACCTGTATACTTGCACAATAGGCTTAATATTCCAGCCACAGGACAGCAACGCACATGTAATGTAAAATCTAGGTGTCTAGGGGCCACATTTTGTCTTAATAAACTTTATGATAAACTTCTTGTTGCTCTTTTAATTTCTTTTTAATTATGAAGTAAAAATAGAAGATGTATATGTATTATAACTAAAATAAAATATTTTGTTTCCTTTCACAATTCGTAATAGAATAGGTTATATTGTTTTCGTCCGATTGACTTGACAATGATCGACAAATACATTAAATTATACAGCCCTGTCATTATTTATTTATTAAAAACTGACTTCGGGAAGCGAAAACAAAGACAGGTTGAATTTCATTTTCAATAAAACTTATTTATTGATCAGAAAATACATTATTGTACTTGAAATAATACTCGTTTTCAAGTAATTTCTGTTTCATTCTTTCTCTTACCCATTCTCGATAAAGGAATGTAATGTACGTGTAAACACAAGGACATCACTACCTATTCAATTTATCGCCGTCTTAGTACTGTCAAAGCAGAAAGAAATTTTAGAACTATGGTGACAACGGGATACCATTTCTCTAAAACTAAACTAATATTAGAAAAAAAAGTAAGTTAGTTTAGCTTTAGCGGTGACACAACAAAATCGGCACCATTATCAACATCCCACTAGTAGTTTTGAGCTATATTTACAGTGCATACATTTTTGTTTATGTTAACATCCTTCTCATTGATGATGTACTAGGCTAAAGGACTAGTCGGACCCATGATAAAATCAATATAGGACCATCTACAAAAAAAAATAGGTTTATTTTTTGTTGCGGCCTTCTTGAACAAAATGTGTTTTACTAGTACAACCCCTATAACTTCACAATTTTCTTCATACATAGGTGGTTCAAAATAATCTCAGGTATTTTTTTTTATGATATTAGAAGGCGAAGAAGCAGACGGATTTCCTGATGGTTAGAAATTCACGCCGCTAAACGTGGATGTTCTATTTGTACCTTTATAATAGGGGCGTAAAGATACTTTTTTTTTATAACAAAATAAAAAAATAAGGTGGGAGGTTCCCCTTCCATGAAACCGTGAAGGTACTTACTCTTTACTCTAAATATTTGTATACCTCTAACCAGTTCCTACTCCTGCGCAACCCTTTATGCTTGAGTTCGACTTGCATTTGGCCACTTTATTAATATCTTAATTGTGTATCCTTACAGGTGATTCTGTCGCTTTATCCAGCACAATATCCTTAGATCCAGGGGGATGCGGGTCTACAGAGTTCTGCCTGGTGTGGGATATCCCTGTTATTAAATATAAAAAAGATACGAAAATACACAAAAGGTAATTTATATTTACTATATCACATTTAGGGCCTTGATATAGAGAATAGTAGAGCAGATTTCGAAGTCGATCTAGTTTTTAGAGTTCCATAGCCAAATGGCAGGAAACGGAGCCCTTATGTATTCGTCATATCTATCTGTCTTTGTGCCAACTTTGTAAATACATGTCTTCTTTGAACCGCATTAAGATTTTTACGTAATAATAGAAATTATATACTGAGAATTGAAATTCAAAAATGTTTTCTCATCAAACTCATACGTGTGGATAAGTGTTTAAAATGATATTCAGGTTCTACTACCATTTTTTTCTAAACTACTTTCAAAATCGTGAAACAGAGTGCCCTATAACTTCTAAATCAAGAGAATGATTAAAAAGTATGATGTAGTACATTACTACGTGTACTTTTACCGAAAATTAGTTTCATGACCACGATGAACAGAATAAAAAACAAGTAACTAAATCATGAATTTGACTGCACTGCACTTGACCGTTTTTTTTATTGTAGGGGAGCCTTCGAGGTCGATTGTTTTTTTTTTCTGAGTAACTATGTTAACTTTCTTATTTTATGTGCTATGTTTAAATTGGAGTTACGCAAAATGTAATCAGATTAATGATTAAGGATTGCGATTACATAGTTTAATCTTCAAACATGATTACAGATTACGGAAATTAATCAAGAAAGTAATCGTATCGGTGATTAATGATTATTAGTTTATAATCGTAATTTCGAATACTTTTTTGATTATTCTTTTAATTAAAGCGTATTAACATTTAGGAAATCAGAAAATTAAATAATTATCAATTATATCATAACATAATCATTTTTAATAAGTAGTAAATTAAATAAAGGAATCAAAAATTATTTGTTTGTATATATTATTAGACTTTAAAAGTACTATATTTTCAAACATATCTACCGAAAGTCTGGGATTTTGCTAAATTGGTCATGGTTGCATATGAGAATGCACCCCACGCACCGTATCTTCGCTTCGCGAAAAACCCCTTTTTTGAATTTAATGAAGTATTTTAATAATGAAAGTGTATAAAACAATCCATGCCATTGAAATTATTATTTTATTTAATTTATAATTAATTATATTCGTATGCATCCTAGGCAGTACTCGTGTAAGAGTCGAGCATAGGTAAATGGGTAATTTTCAATGAGACCATTGGTGTAGCAGCTTGTCCGGGTAGACCATACGGGATCCATCGCCATGGCAGATGGTCTATTCTACACAGTCGACTCGGACCACAATGGAAGAGAATCTTTCCAACTGGATTGAGCTTAAGAAAAAGTAGTTTTAGAAATCTCCATGCCATTTGCTAAGACCTATCTATAGACACCAAGCATTTATAGGTTTCATGAACTTGTGAATTCCATTTCCATGGGTAGGGAGCGCCTCTCCTTAATTTTTTCTTTTTTATTTTTGTATAAAAAAATCGTAAAGCGGTTCATGAAATCGTAGCAACCTGCCAACTTTCAACTGTGTAGTACTACAAGTTGGGAATAAAATGAGAAACAGACTCACGGATACATAGACGGACGTATCGTACATAAGAGTGCTTAACTGTTTCACGTCTTCGGCTACAAAATCCTAACCGCCTTACCACAAACCAATTTCGACACCTATTTAACAACACACTGTTTAAAATTAACATCCCAACAATTGAAATGCTACACGTGGATAACGTGTTAGCATGTTGTTGGTTTAGAATACAAGTTTAGATAGTGTCCAATAAGTATTTGTTCAACAAGTGTTTATTTTTTTTGTAGTAAGACGTAAATGGTTTATTATATAGTTCAGTTGATATCATAGACTGCATCATATTATTATAAATATTGTAATACTAGGTTCAACCTTGGAGTTCTTTAGTCTATTAATGAGGGTGAGGCGCCATTAGTGCGTTGCGATAACGCGACCTAATGGGGAATGTCATAAAAATATAATATGGAAATCGATGCAAAGTAATGCTCTAATGGAGCTTGCCCTAAGACGGTTTAAGTATGTTTTTGATCTAGGCGCTGGTAATGTATTAAAATTTAAGGCATGGCTATATTCCGTCTGTCTAACTCTGTCTACAGCCAGCATGAACTGTGAGAATACATAGAGTAAACCGAGTAAAGTCCATTTTTATTTGAGTAATACAGAAATTTCGTGGACTAGATATTATCTATCTATACTTAAGTGTAGTGTAGCGGAACACCTGCTCGTTTTATCTATTTAATACTTTATCATAATTTAATAATTCTCCTTATCATGGAATTTCTGCGATGTTTAGCTATAAAGTAATAAAAATAATGTAATAATTATTGAGGAGGCAACTCCTCAATAATTATTACATTATTACAATATAATATTAAAAAAAAATACAATATAATATTATTAAATAACTTTTTCTTTGTTTTATATGGCGCTCATACAAAATATCCGAACCGAGAATGATCCAAACTTAAATCGACCTGCAGCGAGCTAATAACAGAATTAAACATATTTTATAAAAAAACGGCACAGTAGAAAATATGTAAAATATGAGTTAGAATTTTTTTTAAACAGAATATTATTAATTATTAAAAATAAGATTTTTCATTAAATATTGCAACATTAAGTTAATAAGAAAATTTTATCCTGATTTGAAGTATAAGTGTTCTTTTTTCTAATATCCAATCAAGTAACTGTGTGTAACTGCGTTCCGATCTGTTTGTAGATTTTAGTATTACATTAAGCAAATTGCTTCATTGCACTGATAATAATTTTTTAAAGAAATTTCATAATCCTTCATCGATTATTTTACATATCTGATTGTTACGTTAATGAGTTCGCCTCTGTAGCCTATCGGTCCGTAGTCGCACTTGACTTCTTGAGGTCCCGGGTTCGATCCCCGGGTCGAGCAACGAAATGAAAATAGAAAATGTGTATTTTCAATTTTCTAATAAAAAGTAACATCCGAGATTGAATATGTGCCCGGTTGTTGGCGATAGGATTGTCACCTATAGCATTGTGGGATGCCCGAAAGCCGAAGAGCTAGTCTTTGTTAAGCCTCTGCCACCCTTTTTCAAGGATATTGGCGTTAAGATACACATTTTTACATTAAAGTGTAAAACAATCTGGATTTATAGCTTCTTATAAGAATTCGCGAGGTTCATCCACCCCTATCCCAATTGGTAACTGAGGTTAATAATCGACATGATATTTATTTAGCTCACGATAAGCCTCAACGACAGATATAATATATGAGTAGATAATTTTACATCCGTCCCCGGCGATATGGGATTATCTTTTAAGGATAATTCAAGGCCAATTATTAGCATACATTATTAATAATATATATTTCACTTAAAACTTAGCAGACCCGGTGAACTTCTTTTACTTGACACTCGTTACTCCCTGCTTCCCTTACAGGGGGACTATCCGTGAAGTTATATATGTATATCATGTAGGATGACTTATACATTCAAATGTATTCCTAAATTACGAAACTCTATTTGGTCAATTTATATTAATTTGATATGTCTGCAATTGATAAACTATAAAAAAAACTTATCTAAAAAAATTATCGGACAATCTGACATACGAGGGTCGATCCAAAAGTTCTAAGCCCGACCAAGAAAATGAAAGAAAAGTGGGTCTAAATTTATTTTTATTTTTCGACATAGTCTCCATCTAGCTCAACACACTT
>NJDC01005618.1:23424-49306 GCA_002245475.1 Calephelis virginiensis
AAATATTTTCAAATAATTTTGTTGTGACATTAAAAATGCGTGACATCCCATGTCGTTGCCAAGGAGATTCAAATTATTATTATTATTATAAATTATATAATACGGGAGCACCTTAGAATATATCACACTAAACCTATCTTTCTAAAAGACAACCATTGAAATCGACGTGCTATTGACCGACTAATAAACATACAAAAAATAAAATAAAGAAAAACATACAGTCGAAGTGAGAACCTCCCCATTTTAGGAGTCTTTCAAAAAGAGTCATAAATGTAGAGGAAGCCAGGTGGATTTGCAAGGATCATGACGATGCATGCTATACTCTGCCTATACGGACTTGGTGTAAATATATGTATGGATAGGTTAGGTACGACCGTTTGTCTGTTCCAAATAATCTTCAAAACGGCTAAATTGATCTTAGCATGTCATATATTTCATGTTGTAAGGATTAACTTAGGATACGTTTTGGTTTGGTTGTTGCAGTGATTCCTTGGTTTCCTGATAACGAAAAAACTAAAATGAAGGCAAGAGTAGAGCTATTTAGTTAATATCGATTTAAAAGTTTTGATTTTAACTTTATTTGACTTGTAATGTAAAATAAATTAATTTTATTGCATTGCTATGTTAATTTATTTTTTGTTTCAGATTTTATACAAAATATTTTGGCAGCGATGGAATCGCAGGGCCTAGCATAGCTGCATACGCACTTAGAAATTATAAGAATTGGGAAAAACAACTCGCAGAGTGGCAAGACCCTATATTAAATAACAGGTACGCAAAATATTCACGGCCCATCCACCTTTATAGCATATAAGATCTCAGTGAATATTTTATTTTACGTTATAAATTGCCCAAGACCCTACAGGTACAGAATAAGCCATAATGTACAGAAGACTCGGTCTATAATAAAATGCAAACTTAGATATAAAAATATGTTGGCAACATTTACAGCCAAACATGCAATCTATAATTTAAATTAATTAAACGATAGAGTGCTCACATGGTTCTGAGCGTCGCTAGAATAAAACAGCGAAGAGACGATAGAAATGGTTGTCAGCTTGAGTTCAGGCAGCGGGTAATATGTTATCATTTATGATATTTTTTCATTTGTATTGGATGGATTGGATTATTTTTTGTATTGGATAGCAATTAATCAAATAAATTCCCTGATATTAAGAAATACTCGCGTCTAGCAAGCCGGTCGACTGCCTGACGATGAACATCAAATAGCAATCTACAACGCATGGTATTTTTGAGAGGACCGTCGACCGAAGATTCTAAACTGCGGAATGACAATGATTGTTAAAAAAGAGCTGCGGTTTTAAACTCTTCGGTAGGTTTAGCTGCGATTTCAACCATCGACTGAAAATACGAAGTGCTTATACAAAGAATAATGCTTAAACGCTCGAACCAATCGTTAACCCCATATATTATATACATCACACACATATATGCGTATATGATATTTGGGTGCGTAACTAATTTTTTTATGTTATTTGTAGCAATATACCAGACTGGTTAAAAAGTGCCTTAATGAACGAGCTTTACTACGTCGCTGATGGTGGAACCATTTGGTTTGACGTTCACGACGAATACCCTGAGACTGATCCCAGGTATGTAAAAACGATAGCTGCAAATTAAACCACTGTCTTATTCCACCTTCCCTTATTTCAAATTCACAATACAATGCGAACTGTTAATGTGATCTGTACTTGGTAGATATACCCCGGATCAGAATCTAAAGTTTGCTTCATCTTTTAAATTTCACATTGCAAAACATTGAAATTTCGATTTTTTGCAGTAGTCTAAGGGTAATACAATTTGAGCATTTTTATAGAATGTGAATATCTCCATCTTTGACTAGATCACTTTCCACCAGGTAAGAGTCGTTGTTCGAAGCTGTCTTGTAATGAAAAAAACATCGTTCTTCGATATTGTTTAAACGCAAAATTTTCAACTAATTTGTCACTTAGTTTATGCCACTAGTTTATCACATTGTGGATCAAAGTACCTTTAGCTAAACGTGGGTGCCCTTGTTGTGAATATACTAACCATCTGTCTTTTATTAAAGAGACTAATTTTAGTAACTATTAAGATTTATTCCGTAGTCGACATTAATATCAGATCTTAATCTTATCTTTTATTTTGTAATCTTTCCTAATCTTTTCTTACGCCGGAAACCTAAGTAGCTTATCTTGTTATTACGTTTATATTCCGGTGAATTGGTAGCCGGTGGTTGGTAGTATAGAAGGAAAATCCTTAATATAACGATATATATAAAAAAATATCTTCACGCCCATATCCCCGAAGAGGTAGGCAGAGGTACAAACAAGGCACTCTCGACTAGCCGAAGACACTAAGTCCCACAATGTGATAGGTGGCAAGCCTATCGCCAACCGGGCACATTTCCAATCCCGACCAACATTTTTTTTTAATTAGAAAATTGGAAAAATCCAATTTTCTTTATGTTGGCCGACCCGGGATTCGAACCCAGGACCTCATGCAGTCAAGTCCAACACCCGGACCGCTAGACCACAGAGGCGATTATTCCCGCTGATATGCTTACATAATTATTTCACCACTTTAGATATTGTGTATCAATTTTGGAGGGTAGGCCAGTAAACGCAGGAAATGTATTTAGGCGATGTAAGAAGGGCGTAGCCAGGATTCTATACAGAGGGGACAAACAAAGACAATCTTGGATTAAAGTGTTTTAATCGTGGTATTTATATATATTTTTTAAACTACTGTTTTTCCATTTCATTTTGTTTTTGGACAAATTTTTTGTCAACCCATAACAAACATAGCTCGTTTCAACGGGTTTCGGTAATTCAGAGAGTTGCAGTGCTATGTCAACGCTCTTCTAGGTGGGGCGTAGGTACTTTGCACGTACCTCGCTTCGCCCATGTGTGGTGGAATATGTTGGTATGCTTAAATATATTTGTAACTACTTCTTAACATATTTCGCAATTTTTTTTTATTTCGTTTCTAAAAGCTTAACGTTACAATTTCAGTTTTGAGCCATTTCGGTAATTGTTGTCTATAGACGACATTTATTTCTTAAAAACAAGAAATCCGTAGGCTTGTTTACGTTGCAGTTAGTGACGGATCCAGTATTCACGTCAGGGCTCACATAGTAGAAGTTAATCGGTGCACACTAAAAGTATCTTCACGCCCACATGCCCGAAGGGCCAGGTGAGGGACAACCAGGACACCCACGACCAGCCGATGACACTAAGTCCCACAATGTGATAGGTGGCAAGCCTATCGCCAACCGCGCACATATCTAAGGAGCGACGTTATTTTTATTATAAAATTGAAATATACATTTTCTAGTTTTTTTGGTTGCCCGTTCCAAGGATTGAACGACCTCAAGAAGGCAAGTCCGACGCCGGACCGCTATACCACACTGGAGATCGGTGCATATTTCAATTCAAATCGGCTTTTATTTTCATTAGTTACTAACCTCGCGGTTCTTACACCTTTACTATTCTTTGTGGGCGAGCAGATGTCTCAATTAGTACATACTATTCGACTCAACTAGATTTCTGCTCAGAGTGGAATTCCTGACATAACTAACCCCAACGATCAGCCCTCAGTACCTTAAAAAATGAATCACTAGAGCTTGCAAAATCAGTGTAACTTCGTTGTAAACATAGATCACCTACTACTAGCGCCATCTGTTGAGAATGAATAAAACTTAATGTTTTTCGATGTGTGGTGCGACGACTTTGTCGCACGCTAGTGAACTGTTTACTTATTAAGATTTCTGGATTTTCTCCTCGTTCTGGGTTGGTCAGATTAGGTTTTAGATTTCTTCAGTGCCTTGCTGTGATTAGTACCATCTAGTCTAGTCGACAAGTTGAAAATGGTACAAAATAGATATACTGCTCTTAAAATTATGTGCGATAGCTCATTGGATCCGGAATGACGCCTAGAAAAATGTGCCAAAAGCGTGTATTAGCACATAAAAAATTACAAAAGTTATAAACAAGATAAAAAAAATTGCATTTCGTTTTTTGCCAATATTTCATAAACTATTAATATTTAAGAAATTTAAAAAAAAGATTCTGATAAAGGAGGAAATTTCTAATAAAAACTTCTAACTCCCGGAACTCTATCTCCATTATTTATAATTTTAATTTAACGCTGAAAATAGGTCTGCGCGCGACATTTTTAGGTTGCACGCGTGGCGTCAAAAGCGAGTACGGCACATTAATTAATTTATTTAAGGTATTGAATATTTTTTTTTAATTTGAAAAAAATATGGTGTATTCAGAACAATACAAATAATTTATTCCCGTTGGAAACTTTACTTAAAGTTAATTTTTCAATAAGTTAAACAATTGTTAATTAACGAAATTTTCTTGAACTACCGTCTTAATTGTAAGTGAAAAAAAATGTTTAAATAATGGTTGTAAAAAATTTTCGCTTCGCAGAGCCATTCTTACATACATACTTAACAAGATCGTGTCATAAAAGTTAAAATAATATTTATATTTTGTTTATAACAATTTTTTTACTTGAACAAAAACTTAAAAATCCAAGTAATGTTGTTAATTTTTTTTTTCTTAATCATCATATTATCGTTCTTTATTAATACAAGATGTTTATTGATTTGCAAAAAAAATTTTTCCCGCCATTTGTTGATATTTTTTTTATAAACAAATTAATTAAATTAATATTTAAAAAAAAAATTTCACAACTTTATTGCATTACAAATATTATGATTTAAAAAAATCCTTAATAACAATTTTTAATTGTTTATAATCGTTTTTTAAAATTTCTATTGTTTAAATAATTAGTTAAGAAATTATTTTTTTTCTAAAAATCATAATTGACAGTCCTCTATAAAGTAACAAAAAAATTTTTTTTATCAACAATTCAAAAAAAGTTGAAATTTTTTTTATAACAAATTAGTAAGTTAATAAACAATAGAAATTTCTTAAATATTAATAGTTTATGAAATATTGGAAAAAAACGAAATGCCATTTTTTTTCATCTTTAGTTGTTTATAACTTTTGCAATTTTTTATGTGCTAATACACGCTTTTGGCACATTTTTCTAGGCGTCATTCCGGATACAATGAGCTATCACACATAATTTTAAGAGCAGTATCTCTATTTTGTACCATTTTCAACTTGTCGACTAGACTAATCGCCTTGTCTTTTCCTGCTGATATAATGCCAGTTTAGTTGGTTTTTGTGTTTCGGTTTGGACTTTAGGGGAGGTGGTAACCTGGCAGTTGACAACGCACCTATGACATTAATGAATTACCTAATTGATGTATGATTTTTCTAAGTCCCGGAATCCGGGAAATATAAAATATAGAAACAACTTTCGACAGTGAGAAATTGTTTCCGTTCACGTTTCTAAATTAGTTCTATATTTTTCAGACATGACTTCGGTTTGTTTGGTTATTTAGAAGGCCACGAGTATAGAATGTATAATACGTATGACGTGCATTTCTACGCGTCATTTGCACTAGCACAACTGTGGCCTAATTTACAGGTAAGCTATCATCCACGCTACAAAATATGTCAATCATCAGCCATCCGTAATGACATACCTGTCAATGATATTTTAGTTCTCTTTTATTTTTAACTTCTGACAGGAACATTGGTGTTTGTATGTGTCTGTGCATATAAGTGTACGTGCGTATATGTGTGTGCTGCGTGCATGCGTGCTTGACAAATACAATAGCTATGGCATTGCCGCTTTGCAATTATTCAAGCGAAGAGGGTATACTAACCTTGGCTGAAATGTTATTGTGCTTTTGAACAACGCTGTTCTTAAATGTATACTGTAAAATGTACTTAACATTTGAAAAGGCTTGGCTGGCAGAGGCTGTATCGTACTGGAAACGCTCACATGCGTGACTTAGTTATAACTAGTTTGATCGTTGTGCTCACTATAACATAGATGTTACTGGTGCGTCACAACCTTAGACCAAGTGTGCAGGTTTACGGGTTATCCTCTAGTCCAGCATTGAACATGGCGAGTACTGACCTTATGACAACACAAAACACCTATGGTTCCTAACGCGATGGTCTTAGTTTTTGTTCATAAATAGAGGATAAATTTCATGTAGCGGATGTGCAGTACACCGCGCTAAAATAGCACTTAAAACGCTTTCATGCGAGGCTGCTTTCTTGTCCGTGAAATATAGGATAAAGTACATGAAATCTGTCTAAGGTTGGACTATCATGTGTTGCGTATACCGGCAGACCATATAGGTTAACAACTGTACAAAAACGTGACACCAGGCGGCGTGAATAAGTACCCAAGCAACGAAAGCGAAATGTTGTGAACTGAATTCACAACATTTCACATCAGTCATTGAAATAAAAGGTTACATTTTCAGTCTAATCATAGACAATCTCCATTCGTATAATCAAGATGTGATATGTAGCTCTGCATAATACACCGAAAAGATTCGTTATTTAAATATTATTATATTTCTGTTTTAGGTAGTGTTACAATATATGTTTAGAGATACTATTGGATTCGAAGAACCAAAGGTTAGAACGTCATTGTATGACGGAAAAAGTGTAAAATTTAAAGTTAAAGATTCTATTCCTCATGACTTAGGTGATCCAGGTTAGTAAGTTATGGTTGAATTTTTTATTCCTTGTCCTACTGTTTCAATTTTTAATAATATACATGAACTGTAGTACCCCAAAGTTTAAGTTGACATTTCAGTCATTCGCATTAATAATATAAGTAGGATTAAATTTTAATTGGCATTTTTGAGTGCGACCCTTAGTATATGTGTATTAAATAACGGCTAGTGTATGTCCAAATTTGTATTAAAGACTACATAGGTAATAGAGATCTTACTCTGCATGCATAAATAACCAACAACATTAGGAATTGGCAAAGCGGTACAAGAAATTTTCACAAATTTTAATCTATGCTTTCACTAGACTGTTATTATTAAAATAGTATTGGCGTTAAGATTGAATAAGCACCGATTTTTTTAAATGCATAGACTGTCGGATACTGCTACTTAAATCATAAATAATTAGTAATACTGGACTGTTGAGTCCAGAAGTTTGTTATTTGATCGTTTATTTGAAATTACCTTGAAATATTGGAAAATATTTTTTCAACTCGAGCTTTTTATAGTAATTGATCGTTCTTATCGAGCTGCACACTTTGATTCAGACAACCATGTGTATATTAAAAAATATTACTTAAGTAACTGGAGTAAATCGTGTTTTATTATTTTACGTGCTGCTGTCGGCGTCTTAATTTGTATGTTGCCTTTTTCTAAATAAAATGTATTTTGCAGAGGATATACCATTCACGCATATAAACGCTTATAATATTCACGATGTGTCAGAGTGGAGGGATTTAAATCTAAAGTTTATATTGCAAGTAATGCGAGACTATCGACTGTTGAAAGGCTACAGCGCTCCTTTTGGAAACGAGAGGTAGGTACGATCGTGTTTTTCATATTTCGCTAAAGCTATTTCCCTTTTTATTATTTAAATTTTACTGTAGTTAGATATTTCAGTATATTTTCTTTAATTATTTGAATATAAAAATGTTTGTTAAAATCAAGCTCTGCAGAAATTTTGAAAACTTTGTTATGTATGTTTTCAACTTATTCTTCCGAATTGTCTTTCATTCTCGAGATGTTCACACTTTATTATCTAAAGAAAGTATACAATTTGTATTTATATCTGGCTGTCAATATTTGATGGGTTGTAGTCCAAGTATATGTATCATATTTTATAAAAATCGGTAAAGTTAGTTAGTTAAGGTTAAAGATAAATTACTGCTTACAAAAGTTAAGATTTTATTATATTTTGTGTAAAACGATGATTATCCGTGCTAAAGATTCTGTGAGTTTTCGTCAGCATAATTATTATCTTTGAGAATCATTTGCTTGACAAGGTATGGTTCTATGGCGTATATCGATGATGTGCGCGATGGGGTGGAAGATGACTTGTATTCGCGGAGTACCGGACAGGCGGACGAAAGTATGGCAGCTGACGATAGCTCTCCCGAGCGCTCGGTCAATCAATCGCCCGACCAGTTGACAGACAAGTCTATTGACCGACCACAAACGCCTCGACAGCCACCCGCTAACGACATACTAGGATTATTGTACAGGTGTGTTATCAACTTCTAAATATTTCTGGCGTCGGCTTTCTCTGATGCGTCATTTTTATTGTTGTTTGTAAAAAAACAACATAATATATGTCATTTTCTCAAGATGAAATAGTGTGTGAAATATATTGATTGTGTGTTTGTCACCTTGTGTGCGTGTTATAGTTACTTAATAATCAATTTTGACAAAAAAAATACGTAAGTGGTTTGTATATATTGTTTGTGAAATTCGTTATTTACTGTTTAGTCAAATGTCTTATGTTTTGCTACACGCAAAAAAAGAAGAATGGCACTATTTTTTTGATAATTTTATTTTGTTTGCACTTCGATATTTCTGTGCTGATAGTTTTCTTCTAGTAGTGCACCCCTTAATAACAGTATAACACACACATTGATATTTACGGTCGCCACGTTAGTTAATGCTCGCTGTTTTCACATGCCGGGTGGGAAGCCTCTTTCTGTTAATACCTTTCATGTCTTCGGCGATGGGAAATTCTTACCTTACCAAAATGAATTATCTTTACATTGTAGAAGTACAGAGGCTGATACAGACACAAGTTCGGCGGGAGATGCGGGGGAGTCGGGGCACACGGGCTCGGGGCGGGGCGTGCGGGGGGAAGGGAGCGCGGTGTGGGGCGCGCGTCGGTACTTGGCGGACATGTACGGGCCGTGCGCCGCACTCGTGCGCGGGGCACTCGCCTTCGACCGCGACGGGGACGGGCTCATCGAGAACGGGGGATTCCCCGACCAGACCTACGATGCATGGGTTATGACAGGACCTAGGTAATCATTTTTATAAGGTGTTGCCACTCTATACAATTAATTTATTTCATAACTCTCGATATAGTTTGTAAATACAGATACAATGTTAAATTTAAATGTGTCATTTTTTACTTTAATTTATTTATTTGTAATTGTTGGTACTTGAAGTTTAAAGTCTTGAAGATGTATCAATTATTTAATACTGTTATATAATTTAGCCAACATATTAATAAAGAAATAATACCTTTTACAATACTTCCAAAATACTGTAGGGGGTTAGATATTTCGTTTGCTTTTTGTACTATCGATACATTATTACTGTACTATAAAGAAAACGGACAAAAGTATTTATAGTGTATATTTCTTTATTGACCGTTACACAAGCGCTCTTTGGGGGAGGCCTATGTCCAGCCGTGGACGTCCTCCGGTTTGATGACATGATGATGATTTCTGTATTCAAAGTCTTAAAATCCAGTGTTTTTCGGTTCTCGTCATTGATGATATTAGTTGGTTTTTAATTGAATTTAAAAAATTATTTTAGATTTTTGACTGAAAATAAATCTTAGTTTTTTATTAATTTGTGTTTTATGTTTGGTTTTCCAGTGCATATTGCGGGAGTTTGTGGGTAGCTTCGTTGAGCGTGGTCGCAGCCATGGCCCATATACTTGGGTTTGAGGAGGATGAAAAGGAATTCTCTAAGTTGCTAGAGCGGGCACGTGTTGCTTTCGAAGAGAAGCTGTGGAATGGTTCATACTACAGATTCGACACCAAACCCAGCAACCACAACGTTGTGATGGCGGATCAGTTGGCTGGACATTGGTGGGTACTACCATACCCATGCTAATATTATAATTACGAAAATTTGTATGCCTATCTATTGCGCTTACAAGGATAAACGGTGTACCGATTCTGACGAAATTGTATATATAGTTAAAAATCCGAGTACCAGCACAGGGTACTTTTTAAAAAAAATATACCCCCAAAGGTTCAATGAAGAAAGTCTGTGTGAAAATCTGTTCTACCCTGACGAAGTTGCGGGTGAACAGCTAGTATACTGAATTATTTTTTGAAGTGAACGTCTAATAATATTATTCCTGGAAAAATTATGTGAATTTATCTGAACTCAAAATAAATTATTTATTCTGTTTAGTTTTTATGTTAATTTATTTGATGTACAAAATATAGTTACCACATATTCTCACCTTAAATGTATATTTATGACAAACCCGTATACTATTTAAAGGTTGTGATTGTCGCAGGTTCCTTCGCGCTTCTGGCTGGACCGAGCAAATATTCCCTGAAGCGAACGTACGCAAAGCATTACAGGCGGTGTACGAGAACAACGTGAAGGGGTTTATGGGGGGGCGGATGGGGGCCGTGAACGGGTATCGGGAGGGGCGGGGGTTTGACTCCACCGCGCTGCAGAGCGAGGAGGTGTGGCCAGGAGTCACTTACGGCGTGGCTGCACTTATGATATACGAAGGTAATTGTTGTATTTTGCCATATTTTAACTTTGTCTTAGCCTATTTAAATAACATATTTCTTTCGTTAAAAACCGTACCAATATTACAAATGCTAAAGTCTGTCTGTCTGACGGTTACACTGTTAGGGTTAATCCGCCGGATAAATTTTGATGAAATGCTAAAAGTATAAGGATCTAGTTAAAAAACCCGAATTTAAACACTGATCACATTTGTTTTGTAAAAATCTACCATCAAAGACTAATAATTTTCGCTTCAAATTACCAAGAGAAATGATATACTAGCGATTTATTGCCAAGGGCCTTTTTTTCGTCTATTTTTTAATAAACTCGTTATTTAGTTTTAATTTCACTTCTAGGAATGCACGAACAAGCGTTCTCAACAGCTGGTGGGTTACATGATACGTTAACAAAAATGGGACTGTCCTTCGAAACTCCTGAAGCGTTATACGAGAATGGCAATCATCGGTCTATCGCGTACATGCGACCGCTGGCCATATGGTCAATGTACCAGGCCGTTATAGCCCGGCCGCCCCCCGTACCAGTCACTAATGGACACGTGAATCATGTTAAACAAAATCACTTATAGTGTATTTTGTTTTGAGTCTTATTGATAAAACTTATTAACCCGGTCTATATGTTTAAAAAAAAACTTAAACAGGGTGTAACGGCAAGGTGGGACAATATTGAAAGATATATAATATTATGTTGTATTAAAAATGGCTAATATACATTAAAAAGCTTTTATACATATTTATTATATGAATTATATTTTTTTACTATATAAAAACAAAAATATGTTTAACTTGCTTTTGTGACAACCCTAACGTGTGATCACTAATTGCTAATCGTGTCGTACTCTACTATGCGATACCTCTCCCTTTGCTCCCTGTTACTTGTTATCTATTAAGTGCTTTCTGTTTTCTTAACATGTTTTCATCGTTTCCAGTTAGTTTTCAAGCTTTGTTGAATTCCTACTTGAGATTAATCGAAATTTCTGATGTTTAAACCTTGCGAGGTAATTCGAAATATATATAGTATACAAATGTGTGCAGTTAAAGTAACACCTTTCCGTTATGCTTTGTATGTTATTGCTGATTATGCGTCACACCATATACTGCAAAATGATAAAAGATTTTATACTGCAAAAAAAATCACGGGCAATTCAATAACTTTTTCAGTTAAAAAGCTTTTACGTATAAATTATTTCTTCAGTAGCCCGTCAGCGAAACTAGTAGAACCATGTCAGCAAAAGTCGACGATTCCGGGACATTTATCCCGAGCACAGATATTGTTAAAATTAATCTTACTAGTTTTGTCGATAACATATTTGTATTATTATAGAATAGAAATGAGTGTTTGTATACCAAAGGTAACAAAATCGCTTACCACAGATATGTTATTGAAATTGGCCCCTAGTGGGTACGAAACTTATAAGATCTGCTAGTGTTAATTTAATTAGTGAAAATCAGTAATGATGTATATATTAAAATAGAAGGCTAGATAACACAGAATAGATTAACAGGGTTAATAATAATACTCGACTGGTCTTGTAGTAATTCCAGGACAAGGCTAGTTTAGAACTGTGCAAATGCTTGAAGTGACCTTGTATCAAAAAATCAACAAAATGTTACAACCACTTCTTTATTATAAATGTACAAAAAAAACTAAGATGATTTTTACAGTCAGCATATTAAATTTTAGATGTAATTCAAAAATATTACTTATTTTTACTATGTATGGGCTGTGTGGCTTTTTTAATAGATTCTGTATGTATTATCGTTAGCGCTTATTGGCATTCCAATTTAGAAAGTACGCACAAAACTTACAAGTGTTATGTATGAATCGTGTCCAAAAGCAGTGTTTGCAACGTGTTAATTTTTCTATTTTCAAATGCGCACCCTTGCACTATAGTAGCGTCACACTATGATGGCCAGTTTGACGTTTATATTTTATAAGTAAACATATAAATTATCATGTAACTACAACTTTTTATTAGCATTTACTTTCCATACTAATGCAAACACAAGTAAATTGAACTTGCATTTTTTTCGCTAGTAAATTGACATTCACATCACTATCGTAATGTGAAACCCGCCTTCGTAGCGTGCCGTTACTAGAGCAAAAGCTTATGGTAAATTATTCTTTCAAAATTTTTGTATTTTCCATTTATTGATCGTTTAACTAAAATTATATTAAAAGTTTTAGTTGTGAATTTGATTTATAACAGACATACAATTATAGTAAATGACGCACATATTGTTAAGTATATTTAATACAAAATTCTTCTTTGTAATGAACCAACGCTAAATTGGATTGTTTATTATAAATAGACCATGTTAAATCATTTAGAAATGAGAAGAGACTAGAAGATTTTTGGTAATTATCGATAACAACATTAACATTTTGGTTGTTAAAATATTTAAAGTATCGATATTTACACAAGGCGCATCCCTATTTGTTATGTAATCTGCAATTGTATTTTGTAATAACTATGCACATAATCACTGTAACTATTCGAGATTATATTTTCATCCATATATAAATTGAATAAAATATTTTTGGGATGTTTTAGTACATTTTAACCAAAACGTTTTGCAAAACAATTTTTTTGGTAGGACCATCTAGACAAAAAATCATTATTTTTGCAATATCCTAGCGCGTATTACTAAATCTACTAGATGTATGAATTTTTGTATGAATCAAATACTACTTTATGTCAATCTTAACACTATTTTATTGTTTTACTTACTAAAAGTTCACTTAATATTTTCATAAAACACTTATATTCAAATACATTATGGTTTACTGGTTTTATATTGGCTGCTATAACTATATAAATAATGAGTGAAATCACAAGGCTAACGTTCTATTTGCGGAACAGTACGTGTGTTTTATGAAATAATAGACTTGTGACAGTCGAATAAAAAACTAACCAGCAAACTTTGAATTTTGTAGGGAAATTGTAAATGCCATTTCGTACTTATAATGAATAATCAAATTATGGTTTTTAAAATTGATTCATTGTATATTGCTGGTATTGAATTCTTATTTTCACTTACGTACTTAATTGATATTAAATATCAACATTACTAAGACAAGTAAAATTAACTTAATGATAATGAAATTGCATTTTTATTCGTTGAATTTATATCGTTTATCGTTATTTAAGATATTGGAAATCCTAGATTTATAACTTTTATGCATATTAAATTGCAAAAAACATACATGTGTACTGGTTATGTGCAATAAAAACTAGAAATATGTGAAGGCGCTAATAATATATTGTGTTGTAGGTATTTTTGGTCTTGTTTTACTTAATAAAAACCTTATCTTTTTCATAAATTAAAGAAAAAAATTAATAACTGTTGAATAGTGTAATGATTTTTTTTTAAATCTAGACATTTTGTACATTTTTATGTTTCTATGTAGTTAATATTATTTCATGTTTTATTATGGTATTACGTAACCACCAACAGATGAAATTAATTTTATTTTATGTAATCATTTTTCGAACCTTTAGTGATAATGTTAAAACGTTATTTAACCTGTATCACACAGGTGAATCTCGAATCGATGAATTCTTGCTAATTAAGTTCAAGGCCCTAATTTTTCATTTGCTTATTACATATGGAAAAAATAATTCAAATAATTTACAATATTGTTAAATATATTAAAATTGATTTCTGCAACAAGATGTACTTATTAAGACGTACTTATATGCACTAGCTTTTTCTAAAAGAAATGTTTCAAAATGCTATGTAGATGACTTGTTTACTTAACTTATTTCTAAATATATTATGTTGAAATAAATACTATTAACGATATTATTTCTGTCACAATCCCGCCTTTGTACATATGTTTGAATTAAATGTTGAATGCAGTAACAGATTATACATGAATAACTCACGATACTGACTAGATTCACATGGCACGATAAAAATGTTAACTTATTATACTTTGATAACTTATTTACAATATAGCATCTTCACGCCCATATCCCCGAAGAGATAGGCAGAGGCTAAACCAGGGCACCCACGACTAGCCGAAGACACTAAGTCCCACAATGTGATAAGTGGCAAGCCTATCGCCACCGGGCACATTTCCAATCCAGAGCAACATTTTTTTATTAGAAAATTGGAAAAACCCAATTTTTTCCTCATGCAGTCAAGTCCAACAACTGAACCGCTAGACCATAGAGGTGACCTACAATAGTACTACTTAAATTATGCGCTTCGGCTATATTTGTCAAGCTTCGGAAATCTGAATGTATTTAAAGATATCTATATAGAGTTATTACACATAATTAATAATTTCGTTTAAATTTAGATTAGGTCAGCCAATTTAAAAATAAAAGTTAAAGTGTAAAAAGGGTAAAATGTATTAGCACAGTACATAAGTTATCAAAGTTTAATAAGTATAATGTTGTTCGTTTTGATAAGTGTCAAAACGAAGCGTAGGTAGGTAGTGTGGCCTAAGCCAGGAAGGTTTCACTCTGCACTTTACGTAGATTCAGGCGGCATACATCTTCAGTGTAGAGTACATTTGAACAGACGGGGACAGGGCGCATCACAGATCCGTTAAGATTGCTTTCATGAATTTTGCAGTCCCCAAAGAGGAGAATAAAAACGATATTTATCATGCGAATGGAGAGGCTAATGACACTAACGCTAAATGTTGCTCGCGATTGAATGTGTGCCCGGTTGGTGATAGGCTTGCCACCTATCATATTGTGGAACTTAGTGTCTTCAGCTACTCGTAGGTGCATACCCTGGTTATTGTACCTCTACCTACCATTTCAGGGCTATGGGCGTGAAGATACTTACTTACAACTACTAGAGGCGCCACTTTCCATACTTGACAATTTTAAAGTAAAGTTGCCATTTTTATTTTTTACTGTAGTCTTTGGAACTGAGAAATGTCCGCCAATGCGATGCGGCCCAGCCCATCTGAATGTACTTTGCAATGCGATGCGTCCCGACCCGTGCGTATGTGGGTTATCCTTCAAAGAGTCTCACGTCAAAACTAATAATAAAACTATATCTAACACTACAAAGTGATAGTTTTTTCAGCCTTTAATCAACGTTTTAAGTTTCAATTTTGATTGAATTGTGTGATTTTTTAAGTAAATCGGGTCTATTCGCTCAATGCAATATGAGCCTTTACAGCATATTTTAAGACACATTTGTTTGCGTTTTGTATATCAGTTAGTCTTCCGTACTAAGTACTTGCTTGTTCTGTGCCTACGCTTCTGTTTAGTATCCCTAGGAAGTGGAATATTAACAAATAGTTTACATAATTTTTAATACATATTTTTCTTACCACAGACTGGATTTTAACCCTTGTATCGCTCTTTCCGTTTCGTTGCTGAGGATTTAAATCGTGTTTTTAAATTTTTAGTTGCCTTTTAAACTACAATGTATAAGATACGATAGTTATATCGTATAGCCACAAATTTCTATGGAACACTACTAAATTGTAATATTTGTTTCAACATTGCAGATGAAAGAGTATGTGAGATACGTTAAGTACAAATTTAAATCTTGGTTGAAGCGATTTTTTGTAAAAGTATCCCAAGATTGGGAAAACTGCTAAAATTAAAATATCTTTTATCTTGTCGCCTCTGTGGTCTAGTGGTTCAGTTGTTGGACTTGACTGCTTGAGGTCTCGAGTTCGAATCCCAGGTCGGACAACAAAAAGAAAATAGGATTTTCCGACTTTCTAAACAAAAAAAAATATTGCTCGGAATTAGATATGTGCCCGGTTGGAGATAGGCTTGCCACCTATCACATTGTGGCTTGTGGGACTGAGTGTCTTCAGCTAGTCGTGGGTGCCCTGGCCTCGGCCTCCCTTTTCGGGAATATGGGCGTGAATATATTATACAATACACACATAACAGTCGTTTGTAATTTTTATAGTTACCTTGAAGTTGTGATTTACTATATCATATGCTTATATGTAATACAAATAAAATTCATCACATTTAGTTTAAACAAAAGAAAGGCAATTTCAGATGTTTTATTAAATGAATTTAGGCATTTTTTTTATTTTATCATACATGAGTAATTTATAAATTAAATTAATTTGAAATGTTTGAATGCGTAGCTCGTCAGCGATGCTTATTGCTAGAATGATTGAAGATGAATATAATAACATGTATAAATGCTACTTTTAAGACTTAGTATTACGTGGAGATAATGTCTAAATCTTACTCTTACAAAACTTACTGATACTGTGTCGGTTCCTATATTCAAGAAACGAGTCGTTTTGCTAACTAACGGTAGTTTTTTACCGTAAATAGTAACCTAGTTACGTTTTACTAAGGAATTTCTTAGGGTCGCTCAAGGAATTAGAATGAAATATTTAAAACTTATATTAAATGGTTAAATAACTTTATTTAACTTATTGTTCAATTTAATCCAGTTAATGGGAACTGGAAGTAACGTCTCGTTGCGTTTAAACAAACTACTAGTAGTTATAGGATTAGGGATAGTTGATTACAAGAACCAGGAATTATCAATTCATTATTAGGTACATCAAGAGCTTCTGTTATTGTTTTTGTAATTGGGTCGCAAAACTGTGGTATTAATGAAATAATTAAAGTAATATAGAAAAATATGACAAACATCAGTTACAGGCGGTAGCACAAAGCGGAATATTAGAGCTCGCGCTAGATAAGTCTGCGCGCGAACGAGAGTGCTAATATTGCCAAATATAGAATTTTATTTACCATCACGTTTAATGCAAGTTTCAATAATACATGTTTTGGGGATTCTGTTTGTAATGAAATTAAAAAAATAGTGTGGCCGAAGGAGGCTGTACTTATTGAATTAGGTTTCAGGTATATTTCACAAAAAAAAACTGGTGTTTTATAATTAGTTTGCAAATGTACATACATCGATTGTATGTTACAGTTCCAAATATTTTACAAAATAACACTGTAGACCGTGTTTTTCCAAAATACCGTGCTTTTTGGAACACGGTATTTCCAAATACGTTTTTGGAAGTACCGTGTATGTTTTAACATTCGGCGAATGTCAAAATAGTTTAATTTTTTCCGTATCCTGGCGTAACTGGCGAGCACTGTACTTTTAAATAAAGCTCTTGCATTGTGCATTTGCATCACGTGCATTGTGATTGTAAGAAAACAATTTGCCATATAAATTTGGTGCTATTTGTTAACAATCGTTTCGGCTAAATGAAACGTCACGTTAAAGTAACAACGAAATGTTAAGGTAAAAATAAATAATGCAATGAAATTGAATAATTTTATATTTTATTTTCACTTCGATATATAACATAAATGCATTTTGGAAAGTTCATTAAATAATAATAGTAGTTTGTGTTTTATTTCACATTCCCATAAACAATAGATTAAAACTATACCTGCGCATTCCAACAAGTACTAGGCATCGCTTGCGACATTTTATTAGTAATAGGGCAACACCTTAAGTTCTACCGCGGGATGCTTTAGATATTGGGATAAAAAGTAGCCTTTGTCACTTAGTTTTTTTAATTACATATTTTAATGACTCGTCGAAAATCTGTAGGTATCACCGATCCATTCATCTTATTTCAATTTATTCTTCAGAAAAATTTAAAAAAAATATTGTAAACAACCATGCGTGTTCATGCATTGCATGCATGAGTTATTTAATGTGTTTTAAAGAAGAAATGGAAATTAGTTAAATGGGTTGCTGATATCTACAGATTTCGAATGGGTCGTTAAAAGCTGCAGTTAGATTTTAATATTTGAACATAAAAGTTATGATATCGTTCCACTAAGTCATTAAAGAAGGATACTTTTACACTTTTGCGTGTACAATAACAGGATTTAGAATGAGACAGATATAAATTTATGTAGTTTTTGTCCCAGGGAAAGAGACAAAACGTCACATGCGATGCCTTTCGTGTGTTTGCACAGTAACTTTTCTATAGTGTAGATACTATAAAATATCTAATTTAAATAAATAAATGCCCATACAAAATCTATACCATAAAATATTTACACATATTTACATAAACATGATGTCCGATACTAATTCAGTCTTTACACAATTTTGATATTGTTTTAATTATACTATATTATAATATTCTTGCGTACTAAGTCACGTTTCTTTTACGTCATGCGTTTCTTTAAAGATAGCGTCCATTTTGGACATCCATACTCGTTCCTTAGTATAAAACATCTATAGACATTGCAACAATATATCTAATTTGGTTTACATGAACAAGAGGTTAGGTCGTTAGAGATCTGTCAAATAAAATTTATAAGACACAATTATGGCACTTTAAAAGGGATTTGGCAGAGAAATTTAGACTTAATACTAATACATATTTTATTCTTCAAAAAAAGATAGGTACAAATACATTAAGCACTAAGTGTATGTCATGGTCATTAATGGAGTACCAAAAAGATTCACCACTTAATTTAGTGTGAATACACAGTGTATTGTATTGAAGTATATGGGTTCAATTTCATACATTTTTCTGTTTTCAGAATATCAAGTCAACCCTTTCACACAAGTCGATGATTTAATTTCAAAACTGACTTGTCGCTTTAAAAAAGTAATTTTTAATCATTCTATATTCATCTTTCCAATACAAACAAGTATTTCAACCAGTCATCTAAAAGAGAGGCCAGACGTGGAAAATCCTTGACTATGTTCTTTTAATCATGGTGTTTATTTATTTTATTTTTTTATAACTTTTCATTTAATCTTGTTTTTAAAATTTTTTGTCCTCGCTTAACTACTTTGCAAATTTTAACGGGCAGCTGCCCCTCTGCCTCTGTTAGAGTGGGAGGGGGGGGCCCCCTCTGCCTGTACCGCGTTGGGCCCATGCATATAGTTGAGAAATGGTAATACGTAGATCCACTAATTAATCAGTCATTATGCTAGAGCAAGTATTAGGGTGTCATTGCCAGATTTTTGGCATTGCCAATTATTACTGTCAAATGTTTTAAAGCTAGTTAAAAATACTTTTTACTCATGTAACTATGCATATATAACCAGAACACCATAATAGTATCTTATTTAAACCCAACAATTTTGTTTTTAAAAATATAAGATGTAGGAGATATTAGATGTATCCGGAAACACGGAGTTCATTGATACACATTCAGTAGTTACATCTACTAAATCTAAATTTATCGGTGGGTCTAAAAATATTTCTTTTAATAATCTCGAATACTCATATATTCTCATCCCTATTGAAAAAAATTAAAGATTTTTAATGACATTTTAAGTTGTCTCCATAAAAATATTGCCAATACTACACATACATACGTCTTAATATTTACATTAAACAATGCTCTAAATTATTTAGCTAAACGTATCAAAAAACCATAAAGGCTAATGAAAAAAGTAAGATAAGGTACATGTCGGATCTACATATTAAAAATTGCGAAAGAGCGAAAAATAAGTTTTAAGAATATTTTCTAAATATTTAGAATCCTAATTCATGGCCTCAAGCCCTCCACTTCTTCCCCAATTATCTACTATACCATACATACTATATTAATATTACTTTACCAAGCATGACATTAATATTAATTTTACGTTTGAAAAAAAAATGTAAAATAATTCTTGGTTGGTTTCGAATTTCTTGTTGGGTTAGTCCGACCAGGTTGAAAACTAGTAGCTTTTCCTGAATGTGCTGGCTTTGGCTGTGAATGGCTTTTTATGAAAAGGTTAGTTTTAATCTAATGCGTCATTCCGTCTGTTAGAAATATGTTTACATATTGTAAACTAACACATAAATGTATAAATTATATATCAACATATTGCCAGGTCCCTTCATGTGTGTGAGGCAGAAATGTTCATATACAAGTGTGCCCCATCGCGATTGTCGCAGCGACTGGCGACAGATCTGTCGCGGGACGCGAAGTTAAGTCGCAAGTGTGTCGAATTCGCGTCAGAGTCGCAATCTAATCTCTCTCTAGATGCTGAAGCTTCTCGTTCTACTATCGTCGCCATGTGTTGACTTCTGGAAATAATATCGTTTATAACTAGGCTTATTCGTTAATTTAAATATGGGAGGCTAAGATTTTTATACCATTTCAGTAATATTCCATTTTGTCGCCTCCATTTAATTTCCATTTTATCGCATTTGTGGTCTAGCGGTTCAGTTGTTGGACTTGACTGCAAGGGGTCCCGGGTTCGAATCCCGGGTCGGGCAACAAAAAGAAAATTGGGGTTTTCCAATTTTCTGATAAAAAAAACGTTGCAATCCAATCCCGAGGATATATTCCTGATTGCCACTTCCTATCCTATCCTACCTATCACATTGTCGTGGGTGCACTGGTTGTGCCTCTGCCTACCTCTTCGGGGATATGGGCGTGAAGATACTTTTTTCTTTTTTGTGTTACGTTCCAAATAAACTTATACAGTCTTACTACAAAATAATTAAAATTGGTTTAACATGTGTTTTACTAAACACTGTCTAAAATTAGATTCTTAGCCAACAACATGTTGTTGGTTAGATGTCTATTTTTGACAGTGCTTAGTTAAACAGGCGTCTTTTTTTTGTGGTAAAGCAACTATTACCCATACACTCACACTTATCTAACTTAATTCTTCTATCAATTTAATAGGTAGGTATATAAATTTACAACAATTATAATTTTCCATATTGAAATGTAATAAGGACTGGTGAAAAAAAATTTATTATTAACACGCTCTACATCAAGCCCTTAATTTCCAATACAGGGTGTATCCTAGAGGATACACGTGGCACCGAAAGCAAGAATGATGCAGAATCAGTGCCGTCCTAATCTATCCTAATTATTAATTTAACAAAACTGTATCACTATTTTTTTTATACAAATATTGCAAAAATGTTTTTACTGCTTTTGATGTAAAAGCTAAACCGGTTGGCTTTTTAAAACTATAATAAATGAGAGAAATAGTGCAAGAGTAATCTAACATTAATAACTACAAATGGAGTTTCTCGTTGACACAGAGTTTCGTGAAACGCAAAGGATGAAATTTGTACAAAAAGTGTACCTATCCGATATATTTCCTCGAATATCTTCTATGTAAAAATATAATACGAAAAACGGGTAGATATCCTCAGGCCTATATCCCCGAATATGAAGGCAGAGGCACAACCAGAGTACCCACGACTAGTCGAAGACACTAAGTCCATAATGTGATACGTCGGAACCTTATCGCCAACTAAGGACATATCCAATCCCGGGCTACGTTATTTTCTTTATTATAAAATTGAAAAACATATTTTCTTTTTGCTATCAGTAGGGTTACTCTTAAATATCGATACCATGCGAATTGGAAATTGGAATCGTATATGTCATTTTAGGTACTTTTAAACACAGCGCTAGTGAATTATTAACATTTAGTTACAAGTAAATTTAACTAATCTGATAAATTAATTTATTGTTTACTTTATAGTAACATTTACTTTATAGTAAATGTTTATAATTCGCCAATATTGTGTTCGAGAGTACCTAAAATGTATTCGAATCCAATTTCCAATATTGTATGAATCGAGCTTCAAGAGTAACCCTACAGATCTTAAGTTGTTAAATCCAACACCGGACCACAGAGGGAAAAATCTAATACGATTTTGTAATATGTCAACCTACCTATTTTCCTGTTTAGGATGACCAAATGTAGTGAACTGCGGACACCCGTTAAGTGGCCGTGGTGGCGGTGGGATAAGGTAATCGTCTAAACGGTGGTCGTTGTCACAGGCCGAATTCATAGTCAACGTGCTGGAGGAAATCTGCAATCATAAAGGAGATGTTACCGTCATATTGGTCAAAGAATAAGGGCAAACGCCTCACTCTACCAATCAGTCGCGAGGTTCTGATTCGATTCCTGATAAATTTATACAATTGTGTGATATGGTACATATTTAGTTGTATGACTAGGTTTGGGTGTTTATTAAATTTAAGACAGAAGTATTTTGATATAAGTATTCTAATTTCTTAGTATTCTTGTGCTTAGACGACCTGATGAATTCGAACCTGACGGTAAAACATGAATATTGAGTACATTTTTCAAAGCTTATGCAGTTGCCAACCCACTTGCCTATTTCAGACGCTCTAATGTCAGTGCTCGCCATAGTTGTGTTCCGTGTTATAAGTTTGTTAGCGTTGTGCCAAGATATAAGTGTGAAGTGATACATATTGATCCGCATGTCTAGGTTGTTTATTAAATTTAGGACAGTAATGTTTTGATATTAGTGTTATTGATTAACAATCATAATAGCGAGGTCTATAATTTGCTTATTTTGGGATTAGATCAAGCCATTTTATTCGTCCCGGATATTCATACAAGTATGTATCCAAAATTATTATAAAACTGTAGATATAAAAGAAAGATTTCTGAACATTGAAGATATTAAACATTAGGTTCAGGCGAATAAAAAGATAACATATTTCATTTAAATTTTTTTGGTCTGTCTGTACCTGACCGCGATTCTCGCCGAATTTATTAAACCGATCGTAAATAAATTTGGCTGATAAGTTCCGAGCAAGAAGAACACACACAGAATTTTTAGGTTTTGTAGCTTAGAAATTGCAAACATATTAAAACTCAGTATATAGTAACTAAATAAATTGAAATACAGATTGTAGTGAAACGTTTGATATTATAGATGACCTGTACGATGTGGTGTGAAGATATGTGTATAGAAAATGAACGTACAGGTCATATTATATGTATACGCTCTCCCTTGCAGGGTAGGCAAAGAGTTGAGTGCCAAGTGAACGAAGTTTGCCATGTTAGCTAGTGATATGTAATCCTATTTTTATGTTATGCTATGTTATGTTATACAATGTTATTACTTACAATAGATCTAGCTTTGTCGTCAATCTCTGACTGAACGCTATTTGTTTCGCCGACGCTTCCTCCACTCACTGTGCTTAGACGGCCTGACGAATTCGAACCTGAAGGAAAAACATAAATATTTAGTATAATGTTCAATGATAGAGTTATCCAGTTACTCACCTGGATCAAAACAACCACTTAGGCCATTTTGCATGCTCTAACGTCAATGCTTGCAATAGTTGTGTTCCTTGCTGTAAAAGGTTGCTGGAGGCTCATCAATATAATCTATGCTGTCTACAGGCGACGGTTGCTCTTGTTTTTTTTATGATATTGAAAGATAAACAAGCAGACGGATTTCCTGATAGAAAGAAATACACGCCGCCTAGAGACGTCAAAGGTGGTAATGGTGCGTTGCCAACCTGAGGCCGGGATGTTAGGCCTCGAGCAAAAGTAAGTTTACCGGTTACCTTACCCTTCAAACCGGAATACGTAATGACGTTATGGTAACAGGAATATGTCAGGCGGTTGTACTAATCCGGGTGAGTCGCTGCGAAACTCTACCAACTAGTCAGATGTCAAGGTGTTAGTGACGGTAAACCTATGCTTGCCTTTTACGCGCTGCCTGGTCTATTTTTCAAAGAAGCCCGGACCAACCCGGGGAATCCTTACCCAGAAAAGCTGAATGTTTGTTTGTAATCTTAAAAAAAAATAGTCGCACACCAGAGTCGTTACTCTAGAATCTCGATTCATTTAAGATTGGAAATTGGAATCGGATTTGTGTCATTTTGTATTCTTGAACAAAAAATCAATGACTCTGATATAGTAAATTATTATTTCAGACTCATTAATATTTTTTTCCTTCGAGTTCGTCAAATTGTTTTGGAGCTGAATGTTTATAATTCGCTAGTATTATGTTTAAGAGTGCAAAATGACACAAATCCAATTCCAACTTCAAATCTCGTATGATCGAGATTCAAGAGCGACGCTACAGAACGGTCAGCGAATAAAGGTCTCTGCGATCCTCAAGATACATGCCAAGTCAGATACGCCTTCCAGAAATGAATTGTAGAACCTAGTGGGGACAGATGTCCAACGAAGGTGGAACAGCGTCTAAGTGGCCAATGATTTCAGTGAAAAAACGACAACTTACTATCGCTTAAACTGCTGTTTGGCCTGGTGTTTCCATTTCTTTTCTCTATTGTCCCCGTGTTGTTTTCTTGATCTGAATTAAAGAGATTTGTTATTAAGTTGCTTAGTGGTTCTTTGGCGCCATCGAGAGGAAAGATGGTCACAGTATTTTCGGAATTATTGAATTTCGTGTACAATTAACTCATTACTTAAACTCATTTAGTGGGATTTAGTGAAAGTGAGTGGGATTACACTTGTGCACTTTTTCGATGACGCTAGAGAATTTTACAAAATGTCACCAAAACTAACTATTTTACTCAATACATTCACAAATTAAATAATTACGAAAAAACTGCGACGATATTTTTTCACGATGACGCCAAAACCTAATAGTTTTCTGATAATTTTATCAGTTTTCAGTATTATTATGTACCTACTTACATATTTTAATAATGAATTATGGTATTGCAATTTTATAAACATTAGACAAAAGAATACTAACTTTTGTTCTTATTTTTGGAAAACATTTTCTTCACTCTTTCAAATGGAGTTGGTCGTTTCATGTTATCTTTTATTTTCTGTTGTATTTTATCATATTCGTCACGCATTTTGTTTAATTGCTCTTGTTTTTCTTTTAAAGACTGTTGTGTTTCGTTCCGATTTTTCCATTCCATTACAAGTTTTTCTACTTCCGAAATCGTAAAGACATTATTTTTGAAGTCATTAATTATTTCAGCCAGTTCTTCCTGTCCTGTTACATCTTTACCAGACTTAATACTGCCACTATTTCGTAGGTCCTTGGTATTTAGATTTATTTGGCTAATATCACTAGTCGGTGTGTCGATAGTGAAAGTTTTGGATTCTTCGGTGGGCGAATACAGGAAGATATCAGATTGTTGTGGAAGTAATCTTGAACTATTTGCATATAAATTATTAGGTCTAAATTTAGGGCTTTCGACTTTAATATTAGAAGGTTGTACTAAGTAATCATGTTCTATGGCTTGTTGAATTCTATCTGCTGTGTCATCAAATATTGGTATATCATTTTGGTAAAACTGTTCTTTCACTTTTGGTATATGAAGGTTAGGACGTGGTTTTCTTATTTCAAGAGAGTGATTGTTTATAGTTTCTTCCAGATTATTCATACACGCTTCACTGAATGGATCGACAGATATTTGTTTGTTATCTGTGGGTGAGTCTACAGTGTCAGTCGATTCAACAATTTGTAATTCCCCTTTGATATTTTCTTGAATATTGCACGATTCCTGATTATCATCTTTGTCGTTATCAGACATGTTCTTCAAATAGTAGTACATGTTTGAAAATTCATTTATTTTCTGAAAATAAAATATATTTTTTCAATATCTACGAGTAATTTGCGTATTAGATGTTTCCTTATAAATATGTGTAGACTTCAGGATTGTGTGCTTATATTTGACTTTTTAAAGCAGCTCTGGTAATATATATCTTAACTAACAATGCCTAAAATTGATATATTGATATGTATATAGATAGTGGTATATATATATATATATATATGACATGGTGTAGATATGATAGTGGTAGCATGTTATTAGTTGAGAATCCAATTTTAAACCAG
>NJDC01005618.1:49763-88708 GCA_002245475.1 Calephelis virginiensis
CAATTTGAGTTATGTAGATTCTTTAATTTAGTCGAACATACTTAGGTTTATTATTTAAGCTTTGGTACTTTGAACTAGGTACATACAGAATGCGTGCGTGTGTAGATATCTGATTGTGTACGTTGATCGTGCATAACTGTGCGTATGGGTGTGTGTGTATGTGTCGTGTAGGTGTGTATGGGTGCGTACTGACCATGTGGTCGGCGAGCACGGCAGCCAGACGCACGTGGCTGTGGTCCCGCGCGAGGTCTGCGGGCGTACGGCGGCGTGCGTTGCGCAGCGCCAGCGCCGCCCCCCCGCCGGGGCACTCCAGTAGCTGCCAGCACACGCGCTCCAGACCGAACCGCGCCGCCCAGTGCAGCAGTGTTGGGTACTCTTCTCCACCTACGATGATTACGTCCCATGTTTGACACTAGTTTAGGCAGTTGTTGTAATAATTGAATAACTTAGTTTCTTCGGCTAGTCGTGGTTGCCCTGGTTGTGCCTTTCCCAGCTCTTCGGGGATATGGGCGTGAAGATACTTTTATTTACCGCAACAAAAACGCAGATCATTTGAGCTTTTACTTCGGAATACCTACTAAGCTGACTGACAAAGGCCAGCGAAATGTTGAGAGACGGTTCATAAGACTTTGTATTAACAAAGAAGAAAAAATTGAAAAAAATATAAATTATAATTTTTACTCGACACAAAATGCAAGAATCATGGTTAAAACGTAAAAAAATCATTCAACTGATTCCCGACCGCAATCGCCTGCCCAGCCTAGTGACGTCATGGCTCGTACTAGGAACAACATAGCGTGATATCAAGTAGAGTATTTTTACGGAAAACGAAAAATTCGAAACCCACTATCATTTAAACCTTAACTTCCTTATATTAAAATTTGGCCGATCCTTAAGAAATAACCCTGTATTTGTCTATGGCTATTACGTATTGTCGAATGATCCTAACGATTTCTCGTTCCCCCCGATCATAGAAGACCTCGCCACGTGTTATCGGATCCCCCGGACCCAATAACCGCGGCAAACGCTATTCTCCCATCTCCAAACCGGAACACGACAAACTCACATCACCTTAACACAACACTGCACCGTCGCCGCCGGTCTCGGCGACGAAGACCTCTCTTGCGCCCGGCGCCTAACGCCGAGCGACGAGCCACAAATACTCCTCCACCAAGTCCACCCAGTAACCAGAACGCAGCACCAAGTCGAGGTACGGTCTCCCGGGAGACAGCCCTTGGTGCTGGCGTTGTAGGTAACAGCCCAATCCATCTAAATAATGATGTCTCGGGCTGAGCACTCTGCTCGGCCCACAAAGTTCGGTGAAGTTGTAAAAATCGTAAGATTAGCAACAAATTAGTCATTCAAAAAAAAAAAAACGATTTCTCTAAGGCGACAGAGACTATTCAGTATGGCCGCCTCGTTGGTCGAGTGACTAGCGTACACGCCTTACTACACAGACTACTAGCAGTTGCTAGGCTCGGGTTCAAATTCCCGACGGGAGCAGACACTTGTGTGATGTACAGTTAGATGTCTGCATTTCCGGGTCTGGGTGTTTAATAAATTTATTCTGGTATCTATTTAAGTATTTCTATGTATTAGAATCGTTGACTAACACCCATAATACAAGCATGTAATTTGCTTACTTTGGGGTAAGATTCAATTAGAAAATAATTGGTCAGAAATATTTATTTAGTATGATTTATTTATTTAGTATTAAAATTAAACAAAACTTAGGCGGGTAACACTTCATATTTATCTATGATATAAAGGTATTGTTTTTTTTTTATTTTACATGTTTATTTTATATACTCATCAATAAGCTCCATAATATAGATCTAAATCGTAAATGTTGATAGGTTTTCGTACAATTTATAATTATTTACATCGAAGTATAACGAGACACCAAACCATTTATTTTTGTTTAATAAAATAAAAGACAAGAGTCTTTTATTTTATTCTTTTATTTTCTACTGTCAATTCCAAATTTCGCTAAATTAACGCTTGTGATAAATATACGATAAAATAATTAAAAAAAATGTAATTGAACTTACTTGACACGTCTGCTTTAGGGTTGTAGTTTTCTGACGACGAGAGTAAATTGAAATGGGGAGGAATATTCTTCTGGAATGCGTTCAACATCCAACTATCAAGTTGCTCACGGCTCGTCGTTTTGAAACCTAGCGTCTGAAATATAATATTTTATTAAATATCAGGAAATATACGATCTCATTCTAACTAGGTGAAAGAGGAAAAATATCAAAAATATAGTAAAATTGCATTTGCTATTTGGATATCTTAGTTTTTTCAGAGCAGATGAGAAGAATGCAGAGCCGAATTAAAAGTCCTGGAAGCACCGGGGCTACAAAAAGAGGAGACCCCCGATCCCAAATTTTACTCCAAATAAAATAAACAAGTGCTTTTAGTCGAGTTTTCTATTAATATTTTAAAAAAAATTGTACAAGGTAGTGGAGGTAAAGCTATGACAATAAAAAATATATATTAAAGGAAAAGTATTAGTCGGAATTCAAAAAAGATTTTAACGTAGTCTCTAACGTGGAGATCTCGAAACTTTCGCCCTAATTATCTTCTCCTAAACTCGGCCCTGTACGTATTAAAAACGTACTTATAAACAATATATGGTCTTGACGTAAATTGTTGGAGACTGCACCGAAAATGGACTTGTAATACATTTTTATATAACATAAGACAGTGAACAGGAGCATGGCTCTACCGATGATAAGAGAAAACTATGACTTCTGGTCTTATTCGTTCCTAATTAACCATTTAATCAATGCTCGACTCTTACGATACCTGGCTAAGAGACAGATTGTCTATTCTACATAGAAGACCTAGAACGATTCGGGTCATATGAAAAATAATTGTATTATCAAAGTTACCTGGCACATAAACTCCAAAGGATGATCAGACGCTCGCAGCAGCTGATCTAGTTCTCTCAACCGACTTTCGCATTTGATTTGTCGTCTCCCGAGAGACTGACCGTTTTTGCTAACCCTCACCCAAACCAGCATCGATACTTCTAGGCATGACTCTGAAAGACACTATATTGATAAACTCTTCGTCCTCAGAAGCACGTAACAAATAATAGTACTTGGTATAGAAGACTAACTCATGTACAAAACGCAAGCAAAAAGGTCGTATAAATACGATTTAAATCATACGGTTGGCAACACTGACGTGCACGTGAGTATGGAAACACGCACATACACAGCGTTTATAGAAAAGTTTTATCATTCCTTACCTGGTATATCGAACTGTAGTGTGTACGGATTTCTTTTCTTGTATGTGGGAATGTGAATAACCTCGCCTTTTTTGTCCACCATTATCTTAATGCTATCTTCCTCTCTAATGGGGTCATTCAGCAGCGCTATCACTCGACTTTGACCCTGAGATTATTTTATATGTTATAAGATCTATTCAAATTATTGTTTTTGCAATAATAACCATAGTTAATTTTAATAATCACATACAGTAGTACTATTTAATTTATGCGCTTCGGCTATAGTCGTCAAGCTTCGGAAATCCGAATATATTTTAAAGATATCTATAGAGAGTTAGTACACATAATTAATCATTTCGCTTAAATTTAGATTAAGTCAGCCAACTTAAAAATAAAAGTATGAAGTGTAAAAAGAGTAAAAAGTGTAAAGCCGAAGCGCATAATTTAAATAGTAGTACTGTACGTATTCCTTCACTGGGAAACAAACCTGAGCTTTCCCATTCATATCAGCGGCTTAGGTTAGGTTAGGCGTGTACTTACGCTAACTTCCTTAACAACAAGGTAATATTTACCAAATTCTATTAGACTATTTTCTGGTAATACCTAATAGGTTTACCTAAATTATTATTAGATACGTTACCTAAATTATAAATAATACGATATTTTTTATTTTCATTATTTTAACTTATAGCTAGATTGTTTTTTTATTATGTTGGAAGGCAAACAAGCAGACGGATTTCTTGATGGTAAGAAATTTGCGCCGCCTAGAGGCACCAAAGGTGATAATGGTGCCTTGCCAAAGTGAGGCCGGGACGTTAAGCATCGAGTAAAAGTAAGTATACATGTTACCTTACCCTCCGAACAGGAACAACGTCAATGGAAAGCGCTGACGTTATAGCGGCAGGAATAGGTATGGCGGTGGTACCAAACCAGACGAGTCGCTGCGAAATTTTACCTCTTACGACCAATGTTAATAATATTTCTGGATTGATTCTGGATTTCTGGATGGATTTCAAGCAATCTAGATAGCTTCGTATCCGCCGGCCTATCCTATACCTAATTGCCATATTTATCCTGTCCACAGATATGTTATTGGCAAGCGATAACATAAAAATGGATCAAAATATCAATCTTGGACAGCGAGTTTTGGATTAGGATTGATTATTAATATTGGCCGTTAGTCAGATGTCTCAGCGTTAGTGACAGTAAGCTTATGCTCGCCTTTTACTAGTTGCCTGGCAGGAAGGCAGATGGTCTATTCTGTAAAGGAGCACGGACCAACATGTGGATCAGATGCAAAAGTAGGCCCATACATTTGCCCTACACATATTTCATTTATCATACAAACAAAAACTATAACTAAAATTTACACAGAATCAGTATAATATGTATACCGATGTATGTTACCGTCTTAACATTAGCGTAGGTATACAAATTCTAGGTTTCTAATTACGACCCTTACCGAAAGCATAAATAGCTTACTTTGGGGTTATAATAAGTTTGTGTAGTTTGTCCAGTGATATTTATTTATTTTTTTAAAAGTGTGCTCATCTCTATAAAAGGGCCTCTAGATATAAAATTTACAAAACCTTGTAAAAAATTCTTGAAAACATGCCTACAATATATAATTGTTCAAAACAGATAGAAAAATAAATATTCAACTTACTATTTTTACTTTCTTAGGCACAATAGAGAAGCTTGTTTTATCTGTGGCAGTGTCCTTGCAGTCTTTAGTTCTCAGAATTCCAACAGCAGCTGTCAGAAACGTATCCACAAAAGAGGTGTCTTTCTCACAAACTGCCATCATTTGCCATTGCTCTATGGTTGGATAATCTGAACACAAAATTAATAGGTATAATTAGGTAATAGGACAGTAAATTATCAGATTTTTAACAGACTCGAAAATGGAGGAGGTTCTCAATTCCACTTTATGTTTTTTTGCATGAAGATTAGTGACAAATGTATGAATTATTAAGTGTATCTCAAAGTAGTATGGTTTTTTTATGATAATGGAAGGCAAACAAGCAGACGGATTTCCTGATGGTAAGAAATTCACGCCGCCTATAAACACCAAAGGTGGTAATGGTGCGTTACCAACCTAAGGCCGGGATGTAAGGCCTCGAGCAAAAGTAAGTTTACAGGCGACCTTACCCTCCAAACTGGAACACGTTATGACGTTATGGCTCTTATGGCTATGGGTCTTTACCGGTAACGCGGTATATTTTTTTTTATGATATTGGAAGGTAAACAAGCAGACAGATTTCCCGATGGCAAGAAATTCACGCCGCCTAGAAAAAGAAAAGCTTTACCTCATGCCGCCACCAATCCGTGTGAGTCAAAACTTTATCATCTAGGGTGTTGTAAAAAATGTATATGGGACCATTTCGGAATCATTTGCTATCTTTCGAAAAAATAATTATCACATCGCGACGTGGTTCCAAATAAAATAGTTGCAGTCAGTTTTTGAAGTTTTACTGCCTTAATTATTAAAGCTTTGCGACTTATTAAAAATGACTAGATTATATATTCGCCTCCTATACATTTTTATGTACGAGTATTTAATCGATTTCTCCGTCATTTTTTGAACCAATTTTAAAACCTTTTTTTTTTAATTTGAAAGGGCGTAGTTTCGACTTGGTTCTATAGCTACCAAGCCTGGATCTGATGCTGGGATTCCAGAAAAATCGAGAAGAATATTCAATCGTGTAACTAGAATTATATTTATAAATCTTTCAAATCGAAGCTGGATTTTTTAAAAGAAATACTTGATACCTATACTGTGTTGCCGAGTGTAGTTTCAAATTTGCGAAGCATTGTACAAAAAAAACTTAAATTACCTTCAGAATTATTGGCAATAACTTGGCTTTTATCCACTCCCAAAAGCATCACTAAGATTTTATCCACTTTGAAAAGGCTTTCTGAGAATATGTTTTTTAAATCACTCATTTTGGCGGCGAGACGGGGGCACATTATAACAATTTGTAGCTGAGCTTTAGCCAACTTCTCTTTCTTCTCTTGGGAGTCTTCTGATAATAGTTCCTCTGCTGTTATAGGCGTTACTCTGAAAAAAAATATTTAATAAACCGTAATCGACATTTCACGAGGAAATCGCTTGGGTATTATCACTTATCCGAAAGTGTCAAGAGTCTCCGAAACTAGTGTGTTTGCATGCAAAGAGTATGAAAGGGTGAAGCTGGGCGGGTCTAAAAGGATTGTAACGCTTGGCACTCAATACTCTCTGCCTACTCCACAATGGACTTAAGGTAAATAAGTACGTTGGTGGTATAATATAGTTAGTTTCATTACTAGATTGTTACACAAAATAACATTTTATAAGGCGGAACGAATTTCATGGACAATTTATAAAAAAAACTTACCTGTAGTGATGTCTAGCTCGTTGCGACATAATTTTGTCGAAACTAGCGACCAGAAAGTTCGACCACTCTGCACTCTCTGGAGACACAGAGCTCCATAATATAGCAATATCTTCCATTTCTGTAACAAAAATAATTATTTTTTATTTCACGGTCTTAAAGGTTACGTGGTTCATTCAGGCGCCTTATGTCTCTTATTTTTGAGGCTCGAGTTCGGTACCAGACAGGGGTATTAGTGAGAAGAATATAGATGTCTGTTTTCTGGATGTACGTATTTTTGTATATTTTTTATGTGATAGGCCAGTAGCACACTAATCTACTACCAAACCACGTTTTTTGTTTTAATACACTCTTATGAAATCTCTTTGATTAGTATTTTGTTTTGATGCGGTACTGCAGTATTAAAAAAAGTTGGGTGTCCCTTGACACCTCTCTCTCAATCTCTATTAATCTCTAGTACTTTCTATCTCTATCTCTCTTATAGAGAGAGACAGACAGAGAAACATGAAATAAAAAAAATTAAAAAAATTAAAATGATAATAAAAAAAACTAAAAAAAATTGTCCGACCCGGGATTCGAACCCGGGACCTCATGCAGTCAAGTCCAACTACTTAACCGCTAGATCACAGAGCAAAAAGTGTCGTGACAACATTTTCGTAACGCGCAATAAGGAACTTCGTTCCAAAATATAAATAAAAAGTCCTAACAATGCTATTCACAAATCATGTTTTTTGCGAAGTTTATGCAGATGGTAAGAGACAATGAATTTCTTTCAATTTCAATCTGAGTAGGCAAGACTTAGGTATATACAGCACAAACAGAAGTTGGTGGTCTTAGTCCTGGGATCATAGGCCATGTATATACAGGCTGTTAGGCGTATGATTTGACAAACAAAAATGTTGAAAACGCGGCATCATTAAGAAACACTTTAGGTAAAATTTGAGTTTATAAAAGGTGTTGTTTTTTTATAGAGTTTTTAATTCACCTAAAATTTCAACTCTTAGTGTAATAACTGTTTTGTTTATAAACACCAGAAGCTTCAAAACATTTTTTTTTGTTTTGTACTAATTGCCTGTATTGGAATTTAAATAAATATTTCATAAAAAAATTTAACATCCTTTATTAAGTCCAATTTGCAAGGAAGTGTTTCTAAACTATTTTTGAAGGATTTTTTGTCATATGTCTAACAATATTCAAATCATATAAATCTTTCAAGCACATGGACAGAAATGATGATTGAAAGATACACGAAATATACAAAGACGCATAAAAAGGAATCCATAGTTACTTCATTTTCCGTTTCTGTCGATATTCTCAGAATCAAATCTTTTGATGTTAGAGACAGGTTTTCTGGGAAACATGTAAAGGTATCTTATTTATTTTCTACACCAGTCTGCATAATAAAATTCCTAACAGCTCTTATTTTCTCCTTTTCTTTCATAACTTTTTTAATGACCTAATTTCATTTTATCAGTTTCCCGTACTTGGGATAAAATTTCACAAGTTTTTAAAGAAAGGAAAAAATGTTAACTACGCAGAACTGCGCAGCTTAAATGGGCCTTATTAAACATGCACGCCATCGTTATCGATTCTATGATTCGTTCTTTTGAATGTAATTAAAACTTTCCTAAAACGGTACGGTCTACAGTAGATAAAATGGTTAGTATTCGTGCGCGAGAGACAAAAAGGTAAAAATTCTAATCCTGTCTGAGGTAAAATCTAGACTTTAATGAAAAATATTAAAAATATTGTGATTTTTTAAACAGTTTCAATACTGTTGTTATATAAACGTTGTAAGTACACAACAGAATCAGCCTTTATTTTTGATGAAGTTTCATTCGTACGAGCTTATCAGTAGGAAGACATATTCTTCAAAGGTACCCTGGACCAACCAGAAGTCTTTATCATAAGTTGCTATAGATACGTTTGCAAATTGACGTATCGAAAGCCGATGCGATTAAAATCTTGAATTTAGTTCTTTCAGTTACCAGCAAGCAACTTTGGAACTCCTTTTAAGAAAATTACGCGGATGGATGAAATTTGGGTCATTTATAACTGGTTATGTATAGGATAGGAGAAGTGCAGATCTCTAATATTTTTTAATAATAATGCTTGTAAAGAGTATTAAATCAAAAAAATAAAACATAACACATACCATCGTGCATTCGACATACACAAATGTATTGATGATAACGATAAAAGATCACAGATCGCACACAAACTAATATGTTGGTATTGATAAATGAAGATTGCGGTCTTATTAAAAATATATTAAAATTTATTATGGTCGAATTTCGACGAATGGGCGACCACTGCACTACTAAACATAATTGAAGGAAACGCTAGCAACAATCTCTAGCGCTATTCTAATCGTAAGGGCTTGCCATAGGCAGGTATTTTTTTGAACCGCTAAAACGTTGGTAACCTTTTTCGGTTTTTACAATGGTTAATAAAAAGTAAAAAAAAATGGTATCGAAATTTATAACACTGACACATATTCATGATCTGGAATTTTAGTTCTCTCAGTAAGCTCCAGTTCAAATTTTTATACAAATGATTTACGGAAACGTTAGCGAACGTTGACAGAATTTAGGGCATAATTTGATTGTTTTATTTAGTTACAATTTAACAGACAAAAAATTAAACCCCATCTCGCGTGGTCATCGCATCTCGCCAGAACGGATGAATACGTTTTGTAACTTCCTTTTTTGTTTATTGTTGAAGAAGAAGGATCATATAAAAAGAAAAACTAGAAAATTGTGAGGCAAATAGGAAAAAAAATCCCGTACACAAACTGTTAGTGATTTCAAGCGATACATTAATGAACACATTTATAAAAAATAATGTTTTTTTTGTACAAAATGCCCTAAAAACGAATCATACCTAAAGATAGGTACATATGTTACGTTGTTTTTCCTCGTAATCTTTATCTAGAACAATAGGTAGCTATAGCCTAAAATAGATATGTTTATGAGTCGAACAAACAACGCTTACGTAGTAACACCAAAGCTGTTTCTATATAGTTCTAATGTTATTCTTTTATGGGAAAAGTACAGCTTAAATACGAGTATATTAAATACTATCCAAATAAAAATATAAAAGCGAAAGTGTGTTTTTTTGTTTGATTATATTTAACGTTAAAGCAGCTAAATCGAGTTTAATATTTAGCATAAAAATAGATACACTTTAAAGAAGTACATAGCTGCTTTTTATCCCGATATTTTAACTGATTCTAACAGGAGAATCAAATTATTATCCAGAGCTTCACCGCTTTAGTTAAATTAATTACCTATTTAATTTAAATGATATTTACTTAATAATAATCAAAGAAGTCAGTAAAATTATTCCAAAAAGAGTAGGTTCTCAATTAGGCTAGTATTTTTTTAATTTATTTTTTGTAATTTTGTTGCGCTAGCATTTGGCTAACAGGCATGATTTGATGTTTTTTTTTTAGAAAGATAGGTCATGATTAAGAGGTGGTCCCGTGCTGTTTTATGATGACTTCTAGTTGGACGTTGATAAAATTTATGTGGGGCCATTTCGAAATCATTTATTTGCTATCTTTAAGAAAAAGAATTATTATAAAGTCGCGACGTAGTACCTGCTTGCAATGGTTGGATTTGGTTTTTGCAGTTTTAATGCACTTCATTATTATTTAATTTTTAGATTAGTTTATTTTCAATTATTAAGCCCTAATGATGATGTAGAATAAAAAAATGGTTAGCAAAAGTGTAACTTAAAGTGTTTTTTATGTGAAAAGATAACAAACAAGCGCTCGGCTCTCATGATGGTAAGAGACAACTGTGGTCTATAATAATTATATTTATAATTTAATTATAATTATAAGTGCATCCCTGTCCTGTGGCCGGGATGTTATTCCTGTTTTACAAGACTACCGGCTACGACTGAACCGGAACATTACACTGTCGTTATTGCAACAGGAATAGGAAGGGCAATAATCCTTACCCATGAAAGTTGCTGCACACCTCTCTACGACAAGTGGTCTTGTTGGTATCGACCGTTGTCTGGTAGAGAGACAGGTAGTCTATTCTACACTGCTGACCCGGACAAATAAAAAAAAACGGGGTATTGTCGAGATGTATGTTTGAAGTTGGTATACTTACAATGGAGTTCCAATAAGTGCCGACGATGAAAATATATAAAATGAAAATATATCGTTAGAAGCTGTTATTATCTATTTCTTGTCCTAATGAGTTTGAGTTCATTATGCTTTTAATCTCAAATTAGATAAACAATGTCAGCTGACATTATCAGACAAGGAAACATGTTATAAAATATATTACTTAATATGTTACAAGTATGATTGATGCTTGAGTCTAAGCGCCGATTCGAGCTTATTTAAGATACCTAATGTTGAAAGGAAGTGTTGTCAAGGGATAATCGAGGCATGAACGATGTCATTCAGATGATATCGTATGTTGTAGGTAGGGTTACCAACTTCATAATACGAATTTGCGGGACATAATCATTAGGATTACACCTAATAATATTTTTAAAATAAATGATAGATAAGTATTCCTGCACAAGTTACACAAATTGAACCTAGCCCCAAAGAAAGCAAAAAGTATATGCTTGTGTTACGGGTGTTAGTCAACGATACTAATACATATAAATACCTAAATAGATACCAGAATAAATTTAATAAACACCCAGACCCGGAAATGCAGACACCTCAATGTTCATCACACAAATCCGTGCCCCCGTCGGGAATGGAACCCGAGCCTCGCGGTTGATTGGTGGTGTAGTTAGGCGTGTACGCTAGCCACTCGACCAACGAGGCGGTCTTACTACATTATAAATGCGAAAGTTTAGTTGTTACTCCTTCAAGCCGAAACAGCTGAACCGATTTTCATGAAATTTGGCACACACGTAGTAACTTGGATAAACACAAAGCATAGTTTTTATCCCAAAACAATTTTCCTGTGGGACCATTAAACACGCAGGCAACAGCTAGTGGTTTCAAGGAACAAGGATTTCGGAAGTAACATCCAGCTAGGTAGTTAATTATGTTTAGAATCTAAGAAATGTGTTTTTGTAAATTACTAATTTATGACGAGTAAAATAAAACAGTTAGGTATCTCGGTCAATTTATATTACGAGTAGATATTTATATTAGATATCTATAGTATATTTTAAAGTCTACTAAGACAACTATAAGCTATATGACAACTAAAAGCTACCTTTTAAAGGAATATTTTTTCTTGATATTTGGGATGTTTTTACTTGCAAGCACAAAATATTATGTGCGTGAGTAGACAATTTAAAAAATCGACATACTGATAAGCAAATAATCCTTTATTTTACTATCACACTAATATTATAATTGTGAGAGTTTGTTTGTTTGGATGTTTAGATGTTTCTCCGTCAATCGCGCAGAAACCACTGAACGGATTTTGATGAAATTTGGTATACAGACAGGGTATGAGCTGACTTGGGTGATATAATACTTTTTATCCCGATTAAATGCTCCCTTGGGATAAAATATGGAGAATAGGCGCAATATAACCAAATTTCACGTGGGCGAAGCCGCGGGCGGAAAGCTTGTATGATATATAGTTACAAGTAAGAAAAGGTATAAGAAATGACCTAGTTATATTTTTTCTAGAACATGTTTTGAATAACTCTCAGCACACAATGCATTTTCAAAGAAAAGTAATACGTGTTACTCATTTACTATGATGTTTTAGATAAACATCAAATACGGTAGGTTTTGAAACTAGAAAAACGCTTAGAAACGGCTCATATAAATATTATTGTTGAGGAAAAATACACACTTCAAGGTATTAATACCTAATGATTGTATGTACTAGATTTAGTTTTCGTACATTTAATCGACTTCGAAAAATCAGTTTCGTCTGTTTTTATGGTGTTTTTAATTTTCTACTCATCATTAAAGTTAATTCCGAATCTTTATTTAAATATGTCATATTTTTAGGTACTGTTGAACACAATACTAGCGAATTATTAACATTTAGTTCTAAAAAATTAAATTAATAAAATAATTGATTGTTTGGTATTAACTAAATATTAATTCGGTAGTAATGTGTTCAAAAGTACCTAAAATGACATATCCGATTCCAATTTCCAGTTTTATTTGCATGAAATCGAGATTCAAGAGTAACCCTACTGGTTTCACTACAGATTAAGATTTAACAAGTGCTTTTTTATTTTACTCAAAAAGCAGTACAAGACATGTTAAGTCGGTTTTGCAATTTAGTTGCATTTATACTGATAGCGTATTTAGTTATAGCAATCAAACAGCGTAATCTTGCAATACCAATAAATAACAATAAAAAAAATCTGCAAATAAGTACTAAATCATTTTTCGTCAATAAAAGAGACAAATCAATTTATTTTAAGACAATCCATAGAAATTGAACGCAATTCAGGTAAACTAAAATGCTTCTACACCACAAAACAAAGCCTTTTGGAAGTCATTAGTTCGGTAAAATGTTACAAAACGCGAATAGTTTCAAAATGTATTGCTATTACATCTATGAAAACATTGTACATAAAGAGGAAACTTTATATCCTTTTATGGGCACGGTCATTTGGTGTTAGTTTAGAAGAAGAGTGCAGAAAGGTAATAATAATAATAAATTTAAGTCACGTAAACTTATAATAGGCACTTTTGACGCGTCTATATAATAATAAATCTACCACCGGATCTGAACGCGGCCGCACACTGAGAAGATCCGACAAGAAAGCGGCTTGGTTTTTTTTAAATAGGTTTACAATAAATAATGTAATGATACATTATATTTATAAGAGATGGGCCTGTGGAGCAATAAATCCCAAGCTGTCCTATAAGCTAATTATTCAGCAATGTTATAATAACCCTTTTCATTTAATTTACATTTAACACAGTTCTTAAATTTATTGATTGGAAGTTCTTTCATATAATTGAGAAGTTTATTGTAGAACTGTGTACATGAAAGAATGGCTTACTCTGTGGAGACGAGACACATGCACAGCAAGATTATTTTTATTCCTTAATAATAAGTAAACATTTAATACTAATTTTGGATAAAAATACAAACAGTAATGCGATCGTAACTGAAACCCTCCGTTAGTATTTCATTTCGATTCCAACCAAAAAATTCCATACCGTAATGCTATATCTAATCGTCTATAGTTATTCCGGGCCACGCTGATAGACGTTTGTCTATTTAGGAAACGGATATTACATTTAGTCGGGTCTTCATTTGGCGGCAGAGGTGGGTAAGTATAAATCTGTATAGTTTCCGGTGCACGCGTGGTGCATAGCATATTTTGTAAGCAACCGATGCGTTTGCGCGCCGTTGGATGCTATAAAAACTTTTACAGCCAACGTATGTTCTCATTCGGGCTTGAAGGGTGTTACTGCCTTTATGGGACGTGCCCCTTATAACAATCTAGTTGCTTAATATCAGTAGGGTTACTCTTGAAGCTCAATTCGCCCAATATTGGAAATTGGAATCGAGTATATCACTTTAGGTACTCTTGAACAAAATACAGGCGAATTTTTAACACTAGTTTAATGGTAAACAATAAACCAATTTATCGGATTTGTTGAATTTATTTGTAACTTAATGTTAATAATCCGCTAGTACTGTGTTCCAAACTACCTAAACTGACTTATACGATTCCAATTTCCAATAAGCATTATTTCGTAATTCAAGAGTAACCCTACTGCTCTAAAACTATATCAAAAAACATGACGTATGCCAAAGCAAACACTCCTTTAATATTTTTTCTGCACCTTTATAAAAATGAAATGTTGTTCGCTAGCCTCGCTAAAATTCGATAACTTCGATAACGAACTCTGACAATTATTCGTTTTGCTGCTAGATCACATCAAATGAAGTGGTACTTAATGAGGCCACCGCTTTACTCAAGAGTCAAGAGGGTCTTGAGTAAAGCATTGCTTGCAAGCTTGACTTTCTTTGACGACTTATGACTAATTCAAGAGACAATTTTGTTAAATCGGGTAACTTGATGCAAATTTCATCTGGACTAAAATAATGATTTGATACGATAAGTTGTGATAGTTAAACATGTTATTGTAAGATCAATCGAACTTACCTAATGAAGTTCGATCTTGATTATCCAGTTTTTAATAAAGAAATCAAAGAATAAACGATAAAACAAAGAACCAAATTATTATTTATTTAGCTGTAAACTGGCAGATTTTTTGTATTATAAAACATAAAACAAGCTCATTGCTCTCCTGATCCTGAGTAATACTATTCCGCGGAATTGTTACGTTTTATAATAATAAACTTACACCAAGTTCCTATGTTTTTAAAATATAAAGTAGGTAAAGCAATTATAATTATTTTGAGGACATTATAATTATGTATTGTTAATTTTGTATCAAAAATAAAATATTTTTTGTTAACAGGAAAACATAGATCAGAAATATGAGACTTGAAACCACATAAAGATGAATAATCAATCAACTAAAAATCATTATAAGTATATTTGCACAGACGTTGCATCTGCGCGCCGCATCTGTAACCTGATCGACTTCAATTTTATCTTACCATTAGACCGTTCATCTTTAGTGCCACTTGAAGTCAATTAAAACAATTAAAATAGCCATAATGCTTTAAAGATTCAATGCACATAACATTACTTTAAATTACCCAACAGAAACTACTCTGACATAAATTTTCAGTAGTTCCGATCAGGAACTTACCCAAGTAAGGTCTGCACATTGTTACAGCTAAAATGACAGTTTCATGTTCCAGTCTGAAGATAGCCACTGGGCTTGCAAATTTGGCCTGACAACCCTGTAAACCTGGTGTTAGAGTGCTGTGCAGCAACTTGTCCAGGAGTTATCCACTGCCTTACATATTCCTGCCGCTATAATGACAATTTCATGTTCCGGTCTGGAGGGTAGTCGGTAGACTTGCACGATTGGCGTAACACTTCGGCTAAAGGACAGCATTAGACAACAACATCTATGGTGTCTAGAGGCTGTTGTTTTCTGTAAATATCAGAGGAGCAGCGTCCTTGATCGCTGTCTTTTGCCATAAAAAAAGCAAGATACCTATAACATCTAGTGTGTTTAAAGGTCACGATTGTCTTTTACCAGCAGGAGAGCCGTGAGCTTGTTTGTTCTATAATACATAAGATCTGCCCCTTGATAGTTATATAATCACCGTTTATTTATTTGTTACTTTGTAACGACAATTACTCTTATGTTTCAATGAAAACTGAATAATCAACATCGAACTTCATTTAAGTAAGTTCGTTTTTTTTTAATAAATAAATAATAAATATCCCTGGACAAGTTACGCAAATTGAATCTAACCCCAAAGTAAGCAAATTATATGCTTGTGTTATGGGTGTTAGTCAACGAGTCTAATATATAGAAATACTTAAATAGATACTAGAATAAATTTAATAAACATCCAGACCCGGAAATGCAGACATTTAAATGTTCATCACACAAATGCCTGCCCCCAGCGATGACGTCCATACCTAAGCTCATTGAGTGAGATTTGACGACATCAAGATAATATACGATACAATAATATCTTGTTACACTATTTTTTTTTACTAATTTCTTAACACTTCACTTGTGCACTATAGCTGAATAAAATTATACAAAACTAGCTTTTGCCCCGTGGTAAATGGTCCGACAGAATAAAAAATAACTAATCTAAGTAACCCTCTATGTGTGTGCCAAATTTAATGAAAATCTGTTAAGCAGTTTTTGCGTGAAGGAGTAAAAAATACAAACTTTCACATTTATAATATTAATAAGATGATACGAAATAGACCAATTTTGCCTATAAACGAAGAAACAATTATTTTTAAAGAATATTTCATTTACAGATTTACTTAGTTGTTTTACGGTTTTATTACACATTTTGACAATTTTAATACATTTTATTTTATAAAAGAATTCTTTAAATGGACGAAAGTAACTGAGTTTATGAAAAAAAGTTAAAGTTATTAATGTTTTAGTTAAGAATAAATAGACTAAATACCGTCTGCAAAACTTCGTATTTCTAGACGTTGGCAAGAGCTGTGTGTGGTCTTTAATCAATATGAAAGGGTTGAGTTTCTAGGTCTCCATTATGACGAATACCCCCATTTCGCAGCAAAACAAACACGTCCAGATGTGTTATTCGTGAATAGGGCAAATGTAAATAATCACAAAGTATGTTAGGCCGTTTATTAAGAATTGTGAGTTGGCAGCATCTGACGCAGAATGATTCATAATCGCAAAATATAGAGACTTTTTGTTTTTACACTCATTTATGCTCCGAGTTGGAGAATATGTGATCAATTCATTTTTATATCAACGGAACTATTGCAATAAACTATTACAAAAGTAAGCATGAACTTATTAATAAACACAGAGTAAAACACTCCAAAGTTCAACGTGGTATCATGCATATAGCGATGACAATTATAAAATAAAAACAAAGGTAGTAGTGAAAATTCCGTTTTCGGTATTTCAAAAACTGTCAGAGGAGCGTTTCAGAAAATAGCGATTTAGTTCCTATGTTTACTACTAACCTGATAAGTTGGTGGCACTATACATTTGAAGTAAATATCACTTTTTAGGAATTTTAACAACATCTAAATAAATTAATATATGTCAGGCTAATCACATGGATCATCTACCCTACAAGTTACAACTACAATATATTACGAAGAAGTTTATTTTACTTTTTATATCACAAGGTAGCAACTTGAGGCCGGGAAGTTAGGCCTCGAGCAAAAGTAAGTTTACCGGCCACCTTATCCTCCAAACCGGACACGTTATGACGTTATGGCGGCAGGAATATGTAAGACAGCAGTACCGATCAGTGCAAGCTGCTGCGCAGCATTTTATTACCGAAAAAATATTCTGACATGATTTGTTTTTCTAGAACAACATTATCTGGTAGTAGGGGTTCCAGACGACTGTAAACACAGGTTGTCATCATAATCGGAAGATGGAAACAAAATTTCTCCAAGGTTGCCTCTCTTGAAAGGCTTAGAACGACTTTAAAGTAACAGTACTTAGATTTCTTTTAATATAGCGTCCTTTGACTCTACTTTCCGTCAGATGGGTTAGAAGTCATTACATTTTGTTTGGCGATAAGACGGGCTTTTGTATACTTTAAACTATAAACTTAGGCCATAGCACACGGCGTGTTTTATACGCGCAGGCGAAGCGCGTATTAAGGAACGCGCATTATCGGCGCCGTAGACGCCATACAAGCGCGCGGATGAAGCGCCTCATCTGGGCGTCACTTGCGCGTATAAAATACGCCGTGTGCTATGGGCCTTACTGTTAAACTTATTTGTATTTACTTTGATATACGTTTGGTTGAGCACAAAAATGAATACATTCATTCATTATAAGAAAGTATGAAGTTTTTATACGAAGTAACCTTGCGGATTACGGCGTACTAGTAATTACAATTTGCAATAAATCCGCCATGGTAGACTTTTTTTAAAATATTGGAAGGCTAAGAAGCAGACTAAACAAACAAATGAACTTTCGGATTTATAATATTAGTGGGATAATGGAATAGTAGGAAGTGGGAAGTATTTTCTATCACTTTCATCTTCAGAACTTTTACATAATCTACATAACAAATACCTACCGAACTAATGTATCGAATGCTCTGACGATTAAAAGATTTAAAATCTTGAAGAATTTTTACTTTTAGTACGTGACCTGATAATAAAGAGTTTCCATTATCACACAGCATCATGAAGTGACCATAGTCGAATGTTAGCATGTTATTATAATCCACAAAAACACTATTCTTGCTACGAAATCATTAGAGTTTACCGCGATTTCCCTAGGATCCCAACATCAGTTCCTGACCTGGTAATCATGAGACCAACTCTAAAATATACCCTTTCAAACAAAAAAATCAATTTTCCAAATCAATCCAGAGGTCTTCGAGTAATCGCGTAACATACAAAAAAAACGTACAGGCGAATTAATAACCTCCTCCTTTTTAAAGTCGGTTAAAAAGCATCCTATGTGACTCTCCGGCTCATAAACTACCTTTTTACCAATTTTCGTTCAGATCGGTCCAGGGGATAGACCGTGAAGAAGGAACAAACAAACAAACTTTTGGATTTATAATATTAGTGGGAATGGGAATTAGTGGGAAGTGGGATAGTGGAAAGTCCACAAAAAGCGCTATTCTTGCTAAGAAAGTATTATAGTTTAACGCGATTTCCCTAGGATCCCAACATCAGATCCTGACGTGGTGACCATGAGACTACCTATGAAGTTATACCCTTTCAAACAAAAAAAGAATTTTCCAAATCAGTCCAGGGGTCTTCAAGTAATCGCGTAACATACAAAAAAACGTACAGGCGAATTGATAGCCTCCTCCTTTTTAAAGTCGGTTAAAAGGTATCCTATGTTACTCTCCGGCTCCTAAACTACCCCTATAACAAATTTCGTGCAGATCGGTCCAGGGGATAGACCGTGAAGAAGGAACAAACAAACAAACTTTCGGATTTATAATATTACTGGGAATTATAATATTACTGGGAATAGTATGGAAATGTAATATTATAGTGTTGGTTAGAAATATCTACATAGTTAGCGAACGAGTTGTTATTATAAATTTGGTCTGTTTATTTTAATATGCAAGATTATGACAAAAGTAGGTTAACCCATAATTTGTTTACACCTCTTAAACACTAACCAGACTATGTACAAACTACACAGATCCAGACTTTATTAAAATGAGTCTTTCAATATGACTAAGTTATTTATGAAATTAGTGCATCCGTTCATAATTTTAATATACCTTACATGTATGATCCAATTTTAAACTATTCAGCCTGATATTATAAAGTTATATTACTAGTACTAAGTACAAAGAGATAACACATAGTTGAGAACACATCTATAAAATGTATAATTACTAGAAGTAACAAATGTATACTGTCTAATTTTAGCATACTGGAGGCGAAAAGATTTTAGATTAGCTATTTTTTGTATTCTTGCTAATAGTTTAGAAACTCTAAAAACTCAAGATCCATAGCCCGCAGCGGTCTATTGATAGGGCGCAGTTGAGCAACTGCCCAGGGCGCGAGATACGTCCACAACCGCCTGATCGCTTTGTCGTGCCAATCCGGCACTGGATAGCGTCTATCTTTATAGAGTGAAAAAAAACGTAATAAAGAAGCTGTAGGCCCTGATATGAGATTTTATGACGACTTATGACTAATATTAAATAATTTAAGCCAGACTTTGCTAAATTGGGAAACTTGATGCAACAATATTATACGTGATTTATGACAAATGCTAACGCTAACGCCAAAAACTAAAAAAAAAACAATTTTTGTCCAATATTCCAACTTGTTGCAAAATGTGAAAATGAGTCAACCGTCACAAGTTGATTAACTTTGTCATAGCTATTTTAAAGTTAATTAAAGGACATTTAGATTAATTAATGTGAGTTTAATACTGTTTCGTTGCTACTTTATTCGTCAATGACTGTATTTATACTTTGTAATTATCAAACAAAGGAATACGTAAACTTCCGGTCTGAAATATTTAGCTGGGATGTATACAAAGTACACATCAGCTCGGCGGCATATCCATACAAATCTAAATTTCAAAAAGACAATATATTCATATTTTTAAATGAAGAAACACTTGTACTATTTTACATATCACTTAAAATTTATTATGTTATAAATAGCCTACCGGTTTCGCTTATGACCGCATCATCAGGGCTAGAACTTAAAATACTAGTTAGTAGTAGTATTTAATATTTTCTGACGTTGGAAAATATCACATATATCAAAGAAAATGTATGTTTTTTCATATTATGATAAGATTTCCAACAAGTAGACGGCTCTTCTAGAGGTAAGAGATAACCGCGGCCTATAGACATCATAAGTGTCATAAATGTTCGAGGTGTTAGGCCAATAATGCAAGTCTACCAGTTACCCTCGGGGGTAAGGACCCCCTGGACTGGAACATGACGCTGTTATTATAGCGACAGAAAAAGGTAACTCAGTGGGTCCCTACCTGAAACAGTAGTAGTAAATCACTCTACCACCAGTGGTTTTGTTAACCATAGACCATTTAAACTTCGCTCACCTCTTACGGGCTACCTGTCAGAAGAACTGGACTTCTACACAGAAGACCCGGACCAGAGGAAAAGAATTCTTGCCATGCCCAAAGTAATTGTAATCAAATTTGGGACGCTGTATATTGCGATGATGGACATATAATGGAGAGATTGTAGCTCTACTTTTTAGTTTTTACTGTTAGTGTTTGTGCTATCTCTATAATATATATTTATAACACTTTTTGTAAATAATATTGAATTTATGTTATTATAAATGGGGTCAAAACGCGTAACCCTTTTTTCGCTAAGCCGCTAAAAATGGTCAAATGAAGACTTTACTGAACAAAATGTCCTAGGTATAAAAGAAAAGTTCTAACATATTTTATACAACTACTCTACATAATATTCCTAAGTCATAACTTAACATTTAGCTTACAAGTGTTGTAACATTTTCGTTAAAACCTTTAAAAAAATAATGTTATTATGACTCAATTTATTTTGAAACAAAGAAACATTCGAAAAAACAACACCTTAAAAAACTGAAGGTCTACTTGAAGTTATATTGACAATAAACTAATTCTACTTATTTTTGTCTTAATAATACAGACTAAGAAACGTAAATAACCGACACTAAAAGAAAAATACCAATATTGTAAAACTAAAATGACAATAAAAAATACAGCCTAGTCAACCCTTCATCTGCGGATACCATAAATTAGTTTTATAAGTATAAGCATCTTATTTTTCTTAAAGAATAATACATTTAAAATAAGAAAACAAAAAAGGCATCTACACATTGATATTCCCTATGCAGTACATTACGGTAGTCGCTCCGATGCATGTAAAGTATACCATGTTTATTCTGTCGGTCTTGCCACCCTGCATAAATAATGTACACAGTCAAGATTTAACACACATATGTTGGCTTTTATGTCAACGTAATAAAGACTAAAGTTCTTAACAAAGAGTTCTTCAAAAACGCTGTAGCGTGTCCCTTTGACATTGATTTTAGGAGCTGAACGTTATAAAAATATAAATGAAAAAATTTAAGGTCACAAAACTCAAACAAAGCTCAAAAGTGAAACTCGCACATAAAATTACTGTTTGTCACGCTATTCAGATTTAAATTAATAAGTTTTTTCACTCATTATAAAGTTATTAACTATTTAATATTTTTTTATCAAAATATATAGTTCGAGTTAAGTAAGGGATAAACTTTGGAAAAAAACTAAAGCTTTAGTGGATCTTTTGTCTCCTTTTAGTACCTCTCTGCCTCCAGTATACCTAATTGGTAATGTTAAATTTGCAAAAATACAACTTTTTGAAGTTTTTATTTTATTTTCGACAGTCTCTGTCATTCTGTCTTTAAGTTAGGTTTAAGTTCTTGTTACATATTTTTACTTGTGCACATTGTTGTATTTTTAATTATGTCATGCTAAGTTTTATATTCATTCATGTTTTAAATAAATTATACATGCTTTAGAATTACTCACCTGTGCTTAAACTAATAACTCCATTAGTGTTCTCCATGATGAACAATATTTTTAATTTAAACCTTTACCATAGCACTGTGTATACACTTATACACTGGGATGCGAACGGAATAAGCAAACTGAAAAAGCTAGAACCCTGAGAAGTGGACGTTGCAAAGTGTCAATTCGCGACAATGTGCGCCGACGCGTCAGGGAGTGATCCACTGGCGTCAGGCGGCGCGCGCGCACGCTCTTCGCATACTAAAAGCACTAAAACGCAAGCTCCTCATGACAACTATAATCATAATCTTTAATCTACAAACATATTTGGGACCATTAGTAAATATTCCCTCAACGTTATCTATCGCCAAATGCGACTACATAAACGCCAAGCACGTTTTGTTTGATTTCCTAGCACGAGCCATAGATAAGCCATTATGTGTCTACAAAAGGTAAAAGATATCTACGAATTCATAAGTCTGTCACTAGGTCAATAATAATAGAAACGTGACAAATATGACAGTTTGTGTGTAATAAAAAATACTAATATTGACACCGAAAACATATTTTGCTATTGAACGTTTGTATATTTAAATATACCTGAATGTGTACGGTTATATAAAAAGACGTCCTCGATAGTTGTAAAGACGCCTTCTAAGAAAAATGACCTGGGAAAAACTTTCCATCTTCCAATTATTATTAAATTTGGTATGAATCTACGGTCCAGACGGATGCAAACCAATGTTTACAGCTGTCTAGAACAACAATTAAATAAATCTGAATGATTCTTAAATGTCAAGGAACAATTAAAGTTATAAACGAATTCTGTTACCAAAGATCCTCAATATCGAATAATAGTTGAGCGCTGAAAATTAGTTAAGAACTAGACGGCACAAATTATTCTCTAAGAGGCTTTTAGTCTTGGGTAGACATACATAAATTTGCAATTACGTTTCCGATTTTGCTTGAAAATTTCACCGCTTTGACTAATTTTCATTAAAACTTGACTAAGATATAAGTATCTTATCCTTTGATAAAATCTTATGTTGATGCTGTAATCAACAGATTAACTGACAAATAAACAAATCAACAAAGGTTGCGACTTGGAAACGTTCTGGAACCGTATTTCATTTAAGTATTATAATTTTAACAATTTTTTTTACGATTTTGCACTTCATATTACACTGGCTTCGCATGGTTATGAAATGTACATATAAGCCTTCCTCTTCAATCACTTTATCTATTATAAAAACCACATCAAAATCCGTTGCGTAGTTTTGAAGATTTAAGTATACAAAGGGACAGAGGAAGCGACTTTATTTTATATATGTAGTGATAGTGATGCAGACTCTGGTTTAAATATTTTCTGTGTAAAGTAAGTAAATTTAAGATAGTTTATTTTTTTTTTCTTTAGTTTTTCGGTATTAATTCATTTTTTTTAAAACAAATACTCAGAACTTTGTTAGTAATAAATCAATCACAATCGCCTCTATGGTCTAGTGGTCTGGTGTTGGACACGTATTAATGATGCACGGGTTCAATTTCAGGCAGGCAACAAAAAATAAATAGCCGGAGATTGGATAAGAGCCCGGTTGGCAATAGGTTTGTCACCTACCTATACATTGTGGCACTTGGTATCTTCGTGGATGCCGTTGTTGTACTTCTGCCTGTCTCTTCGGGGGTATGGACGTAAAGATACTTGGTAGTACTTAGAAATATTATGAATGAAAAAGTACTGTCTATCTATTGCTCTTTTGCGACTAAATCGCTGAACCAATTTTGATGAAATTTGATATGCATATAGATAGCTAAAGATCCGAGTTCAAACACAGGTTCTTTTTTAAATAAACATCCAAAGCACTAAAATTGATGGGGATGAACTTTTATATAAAAAAACCATACCTATTGTACGCTGAATGACAAGCAGGCAAACAACTAGTAAATAATATATTGATTGAAAAGGATTTTTAAAATGCTTCTGCTCCAACATTATGTCTGGATTTTATAATTACCAATTCAGTACTCAAGACCGCAGGTGGCATGCAACATACGCATCAGGCAGTAAGTAGCCATGCATCAAAATCAACTCACATCGAGGATATGTAACACAAGAGAACAATCTTCTCTGTTTTCTTTATCTATCTTCGCTCTTGTCCGTGTTGTGTTAATCTTTTTTGTTTATGTTTCAAATTTTCTTTTTTTTACATACATATATACATACATATCTTCACGCCAAGTCCTCTACGGGGTAGGCAGAGGGTATCGAGTGCCAGACCTCACGATCCTGACAAAACTGTCTTGCTTCCTTCACATTCATAACTCTTTTCATACAAACACGCCGGTTTCGGAGACTCTTGACACCACCCTCGGATAATATCCTCCTCTCTACATCCGCGGTGTAAATTCCATCCCTGCTTAAAGCACAACCAAGATATACAATTTCATTCACTTGTTCCAGCACTACATCATCAACCAAAACTCTTACATCCGTTCTGGCTACGTCTCTTTCAAACACCATTATTTTGGTTTTCATCGCATTCAAATGTAAGCCCCTTTCTTTACAATCTCCTTCCCGTGTAGAGCCCAAAAGTACAGCATCATCTGCATAAAGTAGATGTTATAAAAATGATTTAAATGGATGAGTTTAACTCTAAACCTACTAATATTATAAAGGGATTTTTTTTTTGTATAAATTGTCGCCTTTGTGGTCTTTGTGGTCGGACTTAACTTCTTATGTGTATTATCGGGCAAACAAAAAAATTCTAATAAAAAATAAAGTTGCCTAGGATTAAATATGTGCCTGGTTGGCGATATTCTTGCCACCTATGGCAGTGTGGGATTAGGGTCTTCGGCTTATCGTGGGTGCCCTGGTTGGTGGTAGTGCCTACTTCTTTGGGGATATGGGCGTGAAAATACTTTTTTGTATAAATGGATGGATTTTTGTTACTCTTTCACACAAAAATTACTACAAATTTAAATGAAACTTTACATGCATTATAATAGCTTATACATCAGAATAACACATAGGCTACAATTCATACCGTATTGCAACAAGAACCATTCTACAACATTCGTTTCCTTTCAGGTTTTGTTGGAAGAGAAGTACGAAAACCCATAAAGAAATGAAATCGCTTGTTTGACATTTTTAAATGTATTTGTGTTAACATAGTTAGTACAATAAAAATAAATTCTAGACTGTGCAACGCAAAGTAATTACTAATACTTAGAAAGATATTGTTAAAAAAATAACGCATGAAGCGGATTGTACCAAATTAGCGGATTGATCCAGGCAACATTATGACATCAACAAGAGCCTTTAAACAAAGGTATCTTCACATCCGTATCCCCGAAGAGGTAGGCAGAGGCACCACCAGGGCACTTACGACTAGCTGAAGACATTAAGTCCCATAATGTGAAAGGTGGCATTCCTATCGCCAATCGGGAACATAGCCAACATAACATAGCAATGTTGTTTTTATTAGAAAATTAGAAAAAAAACCCTTCTTTTTATTGTGTGACCCGAAGATCGAACCTGGACCTCAGAAGTCAAATCATTGCCCTACCACTAGAGCACAGAGGCGACACTAAATAAAAGGTGCTATTATAAATATGAAGAATATGCACTTTCCAATAAATGCTTATTTTTCTTGCTTTGAAAACACCTTTTTAAAAACATAAATTGTTCTGAAAGCAGTAGAAGTATATTCGAAACAATGCATCGTTATCTTAAAGGGTCGAAAGGCCCGAGTGCAACGCTCTACAAGCTATCGGTCTTACGTCCAAAGTAATTATTTACGTCCGTCTATCAACCAGTTAATGACAAATAAATATTATCTAATAATATCTATTACATTAAATTTCCTACCCTTATCGGACGGGCTTCGATCATTGCTTTGGTTGGCATAATGTGTCTAAAGTCTGGAGGAATGAGAAATTATAATTATCAACTCTTCGTTATAAAAGGCACAACCATATAAAGCACTCTCTAATATAATATATATAGCGTGTGCCACTCTACCGCTTAGCAAAAGTAAGCAAGTATATTTTAGCCCATATCCCTGAAGAGGTAGGCACAACCAGAGCACCCGCAACTAGACGAAGACCCTAACCCCATAAAGAGTTAGGTTGCAAGCTTATCGCCAACCGGGAACATATCCAATCACGGTCAACTTTTTTTAAACAGAAAATTGAAAATACACTTTTTTTTTTGCCCGACCCGATTATCGAACCTGGGACTTTAAGATCTCAAGTCCGACGTCGGAACGCTTGACCACGTAGGCGATAATACCGCTTAGCAATAATAAAAAAAGTGTTTTGGAAACAAACTCCTTAATTGACCTAAACATATATACGAGTATATATCTTTTACACGAAGTCCCTTCCGGGTAGGCAAGTAATTGTTATAATATTAATACCTAGTAATAGAAAGTAATTGGCTTATGTTTGAAGGGTATGCGAAGATTAAGATTCTGTCATTTGTTTTGTTATTGAGTTTGAGTTTGACAGGATTGGTTTGAAAAGTGTGTCCCAGACAAATATATTTTCCCCTTTATAAAATAATACCGCAACTAAAAATGTTCCATACACCCTTCACAAAATCTACATGTAGCTGAAGACCATCTTATTAAAGTCAACTTTCAATCGAAATATCCTCATCGATATCGGTACATCCGATCAAAAGTTACGGTGGCACTGACCGACACACGTTCTCTTCCATAAAAAATATATAATATAAATATAAGAACTGTATAAACTTTGAAATGTATTGGGTATTTAAATAATTAAAAGCGGTCAAATGCGAATCGGACTCGCTCATGAAGGGTTTCGTAGCAGCAATCATCACAATAAAAATGATGTCTCGGTTCATTCATTTCATATACATTATACTCCATACAATAGTTACATTTTATGTTACTTCTGCAATTATATTAAAAATCACAGAAATTACATTATAAACTGGCCAAGTGCGAGACGGACTCACCCATGAAGGGTTCCTTAGCAACAATCATAACATAAAAGTTCTCTCATTTAATTTGATTTACTAGTGTAGTCTTTGATATACCTTTAAAAATATCAGAGACATTATATTAAAAAGCTTTTTGTATAAGGTCGTGCGATTCTAAACGATACAACGCTATCTTTTGACTAAAGCACAACCCTTTTAAGTGTTGGTGTTACAATATCTATTAAAAAACACTACATACTATATCTCGTTCAAACCAACTTTCGTTGGAAGTACATAGTAATGTACAACATATATAGTTTTTAAGTTTGTCGTTCTCTTATTTTAAAAGTTACGAAGGGACGACGACGAAACATTTTTCCACGTTGGAAATGTCTCTCTCATAAACTATTCAGTTGAGAAAAAAGTGGTAGTAAAAACCTCAATATTATTTTGGAAGACCTATCCATAGATACACCACACTTATAGATTTGATGAAAAAAATTTTAAACCCCAAAATGTATCATTATTTTTCTATTTTTGTGTGAAAATCTTAATGCAACACACAGCATACATCTACTTACCAGGTTTCAACAGGACAGCTCTTATAGTTTCGGAAAACAGTAACGGTGACATACGGACGGATAGACAGACATAACGAATCTATAAGGATTCCGTTTTTGACCTTTGGCTACGGAACCCTGAAAAATACTATTATTTTTTGTATAAAAATACCAATTTTTTGTGTTTTTGCATATCGTCCCTTTACAGGTATTTTACATTTATTTCGAAAGTAACTACAAACTTCAGAAGATATTTTTTATGCCTAGACATACACATGAATGAATGAATGAATGAATGCCTCTCCTGAATGATAAAAAATAATGCAGATTATAGATACCGTGGAAGTTATACGACGGCCGCCCGCCGGTAGACTCGTACAAATTATCGTCAGACTCTACCGGTGGGCAACGACCGCTGCCGCGGGAACCGCAAACAACCGCGGGCGCTGCGGGTCTAAAACGGGTTGTGAAATGTGGTCTTACTTTTTGCATATAAATCTACATTCTACAGAATCTGTGGGCCCGCAACCGCAGCGAGCACGGGTAAAAACCGCTCCGTGAGTTGTTAATCTGAACCTATGCATTAACAGATTATTATTTCATAATATAGATATAAAAAGTGAAATAATCTAAATCTCACTCCTTTACACTTAGTAGAGCTTAGCAGCGACTCGCCCGGATCGGTACCATCGCCTTACCTATTCCTGGTAATGAAAATGCTAAGCGTTGATATTAAGGCCCCATACTTCGTCAGCCAGAAGAGCCAATCAGCGCACTCCCCCGTTCCATGATTACTATGAAATATTGCGCTCTAAAGTAAATGTCTTAAGCGCCAAATCACTATTTTTGACACTATAAAAGTAATTTGAAAAAAATATATAAAAACTTAAACAGTTATCTTTTAGGTATAATACTTATCTATGTTTATGTTAAATCTGGTGTCGATATTTTCATAATTGAAGTAGACAGATGGGTTTTGCTTTCAAAAAAGGGTTAACTTTTTTATTTTTTTCTATGGAGCAAAGTTAAATGAATCGTGTTTTGGAAACACTAGTCTTATAAAGCATATTAATGTTAATCTTATGTATTTTTGTCGCCAAGATCCATAATTGCTTTGTATGAAAAAAACAGTATATTGCTGACGCATTTTAGCATACATGGCCCCTTAACGTCAACGCTTAGTCGGTAAACTCATTTTTGCTCGGGGCCTAAAATCCCGGATGCTAGGACTGAGTTTGGCAACGCACCATTACCATCTTTGGCGTAAATTTCTAATCATCGAAAAATCCGTCTTCTTGTTTACCTTTCAATATTACAAAAATAAAATTAAATTGCTAAAACCATAAGATTTTACTCGCTCTACATTACAAAAAAAAATAACATTTTGAAAAAAAAGTCAAACATTATAAAACTTTTATCCCAATGTATGAATCAGAATATGTAAATAGTTTACAAGTGTATTTTCACGTGTCCGTAATACAGTACGGTAATAACAATAAAGTGTTATAAGAAAGTATTTAGGGCAAGTAATTTATTACACAATAAATTGTAATATTTGTGTGATAACTGACATAGAGCAACGACCTTAGATGGTTTTAAACAAATGTAACGAAAGTTTTGCTAAGAATAGCTTATATTAAAGTGTATAAAGTAGGTACAAGTCTACGTCTTTGTCTCGATAAAATACAATCCGTCTTATTAATAAGTACGGAGGGAATACTCCTAGTTTCAACCTGCTATTGTAATTGTACTGTATCTTCACGCCCATATCCCCGAAGAGGTAGGCAGAGGCACAACCAGGGTACCCACGACTAGCCGAAGACACTAAGTCCCACAATGTGATAAGTGGCAAGTCTATCGCCATCCGGGCACATATACAATTCCGAGCAACGTTTTTTTATTAGAAAATTGGAAAAACCCAATTTTCTTTTTATTGCCTGACCCGGGATTCGAACCCGGGACCTCATGCAGTCAAGTGCAACAACTGAACCGCTAGACCACAGAGGCGATCTGCTATTCTAATCTTTATTACAATGTGACACAGACTATAATATCAACTTAATTTTAGTCCTACGTTAGTCCATGTTTATTAATAAGGCGGTAAATGTACTAGTTGAGTCAATAGACGTTGTTTTGTCCTATGATGTTATTATAATATGATCCTGTTTCTGACAATAACTGACACAAAAAAATAATTAGCGAAAAAAAAATTGAGGCCATGACTAGGGTCAAGGCGGATCTTTTTTATGTATATAGGTACAACTAGCTGACCCGACAGACGTTGTATCTTAACAACGAATGTTGAAGTCCTGTAAATTTTTAATGTTCAGCTAAAGCTTATCTTTTTTACAAAAACCTTTTTCAAATAGAAAGAAATAGAAAAATTGACACGTGATGCGATGGATGATCAAATATAATCAAAATTAGTTGTTTTATTTAAGATAAAAATTTAGTCGCTTAATATCTACACATCTACTTGACCGATTTTGATGAAATCAAACTTCGACTCTATGTTATAATATGTAGCACTAAGGTATTTCAAACTAAACTATTATCGATCCAATAGGGATTTGATTAAAAATTATTGTCCATTAGTTTTCAGTGATACGCGAACAGAGCTATAGACTAAAGATTACGTTCGGTAATTATCAAAATCTTGAGCTTTGAAATTTAGTTCCCTTAGTTGCCAGTAGAGGCGCTGTTCAAATTTTTCATACAAATAGTTTACGGAGACGCTAGCGAGTAAAGCTAATATAGTATAGGGTCTGGTAAGGGCTGAGACTATATTTATTATGTATTACACATACAAAGCTTTCATAATTTTTTGTATACGGTTTAACGTATATTCATCATTTTGGTTTTAGTTTATGAAAAAGTTTTTGATTATTTCTCTCCCTTCAGGAATTAAGACATGATTCAAGTGATTAATTGTTTTGTATGTGGGGCAAGACATCTTTGAATCACTTTCTATTTTTAAAAATTTCCGAGCGATAAGTCATTACGCCAGGAATAATTATCATTACTGTTAAAAATAATAATTGTCTTGGTGAGTGCTTAGCTCAATGAGTCGTGAATTAGAAATGTTTGTAAAAAACCGACTACTTTAAATTTTACTAGTTGTAAAAACTTTTGAGCGATTGGAAAAATTATTTTTTTATAAATGATATTTTTAGTAAAGTAAGTATTCTGTGAAAAAAGTTTTGGAATTGGATTCTTTTTGTTTATGGTTCCAAATTCAAATCTTTGTTTTTTTGTTGTTGTTAGATTGGCACAACTTTTTTTCCATTTTAGCACGGAGATTAAGTTGCATCTGTTATTTATATTAAATACAGTGATTTTTCTAGTTACATAATTCTGATAATGCGCCTATTCGGACAAGGCCATCATTTTGAACGAACTTTTGACCAAATACTCAACAAATATCATCGAGCAACCATCATATTCACCAGATATAGCTCCAGCTGACTACTTTGTTTTTCCTAAACTCAAAATTACCACTTCGTGGCACCCGTTTTCGATCGGTAGAAGACATAAAAGAGAACTCACGGCGAGAATTAAACTCAATTCCGGAAACAGCGGTTAAAAAATGTTTTGATGATTGGATTATTCGTTGGCGTAAATGTATCGTTTCTGAAAGAACGCACTTCGAAAGTGATAAAATAAATTTTGATGAATAAAAGTCTGTGTATTATTGATCTCTTCCCGGTACTTTCATAACAGAGTAGTATATAAAACGTCAAGCTAAATTTATAACGTACAGGTAATTTTTTTCAAATGAAAGAAATTAAGTTTATTCTCAATTAATTTAAAAATAGCATTCTTATTTATTTAGATATGAATACAATATGGCGGACTATAAAAATAACGGATCAACTATTTTTGTGCATTGCATGCAATATCAAATAAAAAGTATTCGAAACAATATGTATCCTTTATTCAATATGGTCTTTAAAAGTTTGTTTCTAAGTTATAACATTAAATTATTAATACATACCTACAATAAATAGTGGACTTACCTTTAGAAGTAAAGTTTTTCGGCTTGCGTCTTTTCACTGTCTCCTCCTCAGTCTGGTTGAAACGCGGGGGTGGCATTTTGGGCACTTCACTGGGTACTGTCGTCACCTCACCTGTACCCGCAGCTCCGGTAGCGAGGTACCCTCCTACAGAGTGTCGTCGCCGGCCATGCAATGGGATTGTGTAAAAAACTTCCTCATGCTCCCTTGTACCATCTGAAGTTGTAACTTTTGTGCAGATTTTCCCTTTCCTGTATAAAAGACATCATTTTATTCTAGCCTATGCTAGTCGAACTCGGGCGATTATGTGATATTGGCCTAGTTTTAATTAAAAATAAAAAAAAATATCATTTCTTACAATAAACCGTCTTACATAATAAATCCATGATCATCAAAAAATTTTCGAACCTTTTATGACTGCTTCGTTGGTCTAGGGGCTAGCGTACAACCACAACAAAACCGTAAGACTCGGATTCGATTCCCGACGGGGGCAGGCGCATGTATGATGAGCATTTAGATATCTGCATTTCCTGATCTGAGTGTTTATTAAATTTATTCTGGTACCTATTTAAGTATTTCTATGTATTAGAATCGTTGGCTAACACCCATAACACAAGCATGTATTTTGCTTACTTTGGGGTTATATTCAATTTGTGTAACTTGTACCTACAGGGATACTTATTTATTTATTATTAAACTCTCAATTACAAAGACAGATCTAAAACTAAAAAATAGAATAAAAGGGTCGGAGTTATATCTTTTTTTTTATTAATTAATATGTATCTTCACGCCCATATCCCCGAAGAGGTAGGCAGAGGCTCAACCAGGGCACCCACGAGTAGCCGAAGACACTAAGTCCCACAATGTGATAGGTAAGCCTATCGCCAACCGGGCAAATATACAATCCCAAGCAATGTTTTTTTTTATTAATTTGAAAATGGGAAAAACCCAATTTTCTTTTTGTTGCCCGACCCGGGAATCGAACCCGGGACCTCATGCAGTCAAGTCCGACGACTGAACCGCTAGATCACAGAGGCGATTTTTTAATTAATACGTGAAAAAGTAATAATAGAACTTACTTTATCCTTGGAGCTGTAAATGTATTCCTCATGTCACCAGGAGCGCAGTCCCCTGGTCGCGGCTGGCCTTTTAAAAACGCTTCCGCCTGTTCAGGTTCCTTGGCAGACAGGGATCGGAGCAGGGCTCTGAACTCCTTCCTCCTTGGGCTCTCAGGCTCACGGCGTCGCGGGGAACTTAGTGGACGGGGTGCATCAGCCCACGTCCTTGCTGGAGCCGATTGTGAATACTGTTCTGATGATGCGCTCGCTCTTGCATTATCAGCGACATCTTTACCCGGAAAGGCAAAATATGATGGGTTATCTGGAACAAAAATTGGATTAGTAATCACGTAGTGGTCGTATTTAATCGGAACCTACTTAAATGTTTTATAGAACTATGATGTCGACACTGTGTCAGTGTAGAAGTGTTACATTCATCATCATCATGCCAGAGTTTATTCCGATTATTCTTTATTCCCAAACGTGGGAACCCAGGGTCTAATTTCTTACCTTACTTTACGAGATTTATGGTAGCGAAAAACAAGACGAACCTTCTGATGGAAAATGACTTACAAGAAATAACCGTCGCCTATATACTGATATCACAGACTACTAAATCAAGAGTCTTCGAAACCGGCGTGTTTGTATGAAAAGGGTGATGAATTTGAAGGAAGCTAGACAGGTTTGTCAGGATCGTGAGGTCTGGAACTCGATACTATCTGCCTACCCCGTCAGTGGGTAGTCACTTTCATACATTGGAAATGACCAGATTATCTTGAACTTTGAGAAGCATGAATTCCCGGCATCGTTGTGGTTCAATTTATATTTGTGAAGTATGAATTCTTTACCAACATAAAAACGTGTTTAATTTTTATGTTGGCATTACAACTAATATGATACTTTTGACACAGCTGCCAACGTCAAATAAAATAAAACTTATGTCAGCCATATCGCTTGGTTATTTCGTCTTACTTTTGTTGATGTCAAGTTAACATTAATTACGAGTACCTTCTACGTTCAGATTTTACCTACATCGTCGTATTCTCCTTCAATTCAGCGTAACCTAACCTTTGGAATTGTACTATTGTGTGAGTGTAAAGTTAATAAGTTTTTGAAGTTATACTTCTTTCGGCGCGTTAGGAAAAAATGATGAGGGTAAATTTTTACGATACGCGCGCACACCGTCACGAAAAACCGACATGATGATGTTAGCTATGAAGTTAGCTATAGATAACATTTTAGTTTTTAAAAAGATTTTTATCTTATTACGCTGAAGAAGTATAACTTCTAACGCGTGTACATAAGTACACACACACACACTTTTTTTGAGATATAGACTCTATTTCAGTAACAAGAAAACCATTTAGTTATTATTTCCGTTTTAGTGACAGGACCCAATTTAGTTATAAATTATGGCTAGCAAGAAATCATATCAAAAGTGTATTGGTAATGTAATGTGTTAGTATTGGGAAATTACCATTTTCATAGATTTGTTTGAAATAAAGTTGTTGTATTTGAAATAAATTGAAATTTATTAAATCTCACTCGTTATTTATTTAAATCACAAATTAATATTAAGTAAATAATGTATATATGAATGTCATTGGTGGCTACATAAAAAATATCGATATCGACATGTTGCAACAACACAGCTATCGTTTGTTTTCGATAACATCTCTCGCTGTTAGTTACATCACTAGAACTTGCAATGTAATGTTGGCAGCAAATATTTTTCTAAAAGGTTGGTATGATTTTCCTTATTACTCGTAGCTAAGATTAATGTACCAAGTGCCGACTTATAGAAAGTAGTGATTATATTATCTTTGTAGGTACCTCGTAAGGGACTTGGCGTGAAGATATGTATGTTTGTATGTATGTACAGATTATATATACACGTTTTTTGGAGATAACACTTGTACTTATCCACTCTATACTTTATTTGACACTTTCTAGCCAACCGGTTTCACTTTTTACAGCATCATCAAGACTTCGAAACTAAAGATAAAAAGGACTTTTTTGATTTAACGTTCAATACCTATTTAGTTAGATGTTACTGACGGTACCCACATATAAAAATGTTAACAGTAAACAAACCGCATCAAAGTTATACCACAGCAATTCTATTTCCCCAAAAATAGGGATTACAAAATGTGATCATATTAAAAAATAAATTAAAATTATACGTCAACTTATAGAAAATTCAATTTAGAAAAAATAAATTGAAAAAATATAAATGATGTCAAACGTTACAAAATGTCAGAATATACATGAGAATACCATAGTCAAATTGTCAAAAATATACGAATAACAAACAAAATTAAATTATTAAAAAATATAATTAAAATAAAGTCGTAATTGTAAAATAAATGTAAAAATAATAAAATAGTTCCAAAAATGTTAAATAATAAACGAATGCAATAATAATTATAAATAAGAATGTAGGTAGCATTAAACAAAAAATCGAACAACATTTTAATCAAATTGACAATAATTATCAATCAAAGGTAATATATAAAAATATCCATAGTCAATATTTCAGTTGCTTTCAGTTAAATTGTAAATTGATTAACATCTAAAATTTCAATGTAATAAAAAAAAATAAAAAATCTACGAATAAATTCATAAAACCAATAATAAATTATTGATATACCATAGACTACTTTTTAAAGCTAAAAGTATCATAAATAAATTGAACTGTGTAAAAACTTGCCGTTTTGACATAGTTTTTGTTTTAAATACCAAATTTTTAAAATAATAATGAGGCAGTTCAGAAATTTCACTTGGTAACTTATTAAAAACTCTGACGGATATAAAAATATTTTTTAAATTTCACCAAAGACAATCTAATCTCTTATGTAACTGGATCTGGAAAAAGAAAAGTTCTTAACAGCAATAAGGCGCTATTACCCAAGATTAAAGATTTCAATGGTTATTTGTTCAATCTAGCAAAGGATTATCTTGCATAACAATTTACAAAACGATTTGCATTCGTTTGTAGACATAGTACATTCTAATTGGCGACACCAACAACTTGACATCAAAAGGCCTTTCTCACTCGGCTGTCCCATTTTCTATAAAAAGATCTCTTTAATACAAGTACACTTGTATACGTATTCTTTGCTTATTGTTTTTGTTTGTGAACCGATTTAAGAAATGGAAATAATGTTTTTCAAGTTTCACAAATATGTTTAATAATCACTGAAATGAATAAGTGCTAATCATACATTTAATATGGGAAAAAATACACAAACGATATAATCATACTAAGATTGAATGGTTGTAGGTAGCTCAATACTGCCAGAACGACTAAAAAGATTCACGTACAATTTTACAGAAAGACTGTAGTTTGAAATATACTAGTGAATGGTTATTGTGTCTTATAAATAGAAAAGAGCATAGAAGTCATGGCATCAAGGTAATATTAATGCACAATGGGCGATTAGTTTTAGAAATCTTAACCTCAATTTGATTTCATTAGTTCTATCAAAGCTATGGGGTTGTCACATCTTAATGTCATAAGTTACTAAAGACAAGAAACAAAATTTATTTGCACATGTATGTGTCGGTTTATTATGTAGGTGATGTTTGCCGAGTCCTATATTTTTTATGTGTGTTTATGAATTCGTCGTCATTTGTTAAGCAACTTTTTTTTTCATTCGTAAGAGTGTACTTCCGACGTGCTCACCACCAAGTCTGAATCTGAAGATCCAAGGGAAATCGAAGAAAATATATTTTTGGGTGACACAAAAATATTTTCCTCGGATTCCGTAGTTTTGTTGTATGAAATAAAGAGTATTTTGCATTTTTTTAATAAAAAAAAAAGTTAGAAGGGATATGCGCCCGGTTGCCACCTATCACATTGTAGCTAGCCGTGGGTGTCCTAGTTATACCCCTATCGAGCTCCTCGGGAATAGGCGTAATACTTATTTTGTATACTTAGTGTACTTGAAATCGAAGCCGCTTTTTTGCACAATTACTTCGCTTAAATTATACCGTGAGAAGGTACACGGTAGTGTATAGCGCCAAGTAACTGACTTACGGGAATTATTCAATAACGACAATGAAGTAACGGCTCTCATCCAGTGCGGGCATGGAGCAACCTACTTTTGTACGCCGGAAAATGCGAATTGAAACCAATCTTCACTCAGCATCGTATTGTTCTAAGCAGATGGAGCTATTGGTGGTAATTTTGTTGCGCATTCACTAAACTAATTTTATATTAACGCTATTTTCTTTCAACGAAATGAATAGAAAGACATGAAACACTTTTAATGCCGTCAGATTAGTTTGTACACGACGCGACATTTCTACAGACGTTTAGACACTCTGAAAATGTTGGTTAAAAACATCCCAATTTGACATGTCCAGACTAATCTGACATGTCTAAAATGTTACATCTCTTTTGTTTTTGTTTCATTTGAAAAAGACAGCACGCAACTAAAATAAGATTAGTTTGTGAACAGCAAAACCACCACCATTGTTTCCCATTTCTAATAGATTCATTTTAAAGCGTATAGAATAGGGGTGGGCAAATTCTTTTGACCGCGGGCCGGTAAATTAAAAAAAAATCTAGTGGCGGGCCAGTAAATTAAAATTAATCTTGAGGCGGGCCGGTTAATTAAAACACTTAAAAATAGCAGTAAATATTACGATTATAAAACGTTGTATAAAGATAACATACGGCAATTTTTTTTAATTTTATAATCCTTTATTAAAATAAAATCTATTGATGAAGTCGTAATATATGAAATACTCAATATACCTATATGTTTGAAGTATCTATTCAGTATCTTAATTGTTCATATTTAAATAGTCTTTTAACATTTCGACCATTATTTTTTTAAGAAGGTTCATATTTTTTCTAAAAAAAAACCCTCGGTGGGCCGGATTAAAACCTCTCATAGACCGGATCCGACCCGCGGGCCGTAGGTTGCCCACCACTGATGTAGAGTAACTGAGACGACAAACGTTTTCCTACCTATAAGGCTTTCGAAACAGGGTTTCCGCGTATTGGCCTAGGGTGCTGTAGAAAAGAGCATCTGCCGTCCTGCTTGGCAGCACGTAGGAGGCAAACATAGATCAAAGTAAGTATGGTAAGTCTCATTACCAACAACACCACTTGTGGTGGAGTTCTGTACTGCAACTTGCTCGGGTAGGGATCAACCGTCTTATTTAATCCTACCGCTGTAATGACAATGTCAAGTATTGGTCCGGAGGATAGATAGGCAGTAGATTTGCACAATTGGCCTAACACCCGGTCACAGGACAGTGACGCATCTTTAACATTTATGGTGTCTATAGGCTGCGATTATCTCTTACCACCAGAAAAGCCGCGTGCTAGTTAGCGTCGATTAAAAGATGTCGATACAAAATATAACGTGAATAAAATGACTTCTAGTTTTCAATGTACAGGTACTTTTAGGTATTTTACTCGCATAGTGCCACACTCTTGAAAATCGTTTTAATCACCTTAATTGTTGTATGGAAATGTTTATTTGATCTACTAAACATTTTATCGAAATTCGAACACTTGTACTGAAAGGATCCTACACATTTTGATCGTCTCATTAGTCAAGAAGATAGCATTAACTCCTAATGCCACCGAACAAACGTGAGGCTTAGGTTCGATTCTTGACGGAAGTACAAAGTGTGATAAACATATTACAGATGTTTGTATTCCTGGGTAGGGGTGCTGTCTAACACTAACACAAACATATAATTTGTTTACTTAAGCTTAAATTCAATTTATACAATTTGTCCCGGGATGATTATAGATACCTATTTGTATCGGAATTAAACATATTTACGACCTTATAAGCTAAAAGTTTTTCCAACATCTTTACAAACCGCTAGACAGATTTCGGTGAAATTATTCTTGTACAAATGTAAATATTAGTTATTAGAGTGATATACAAAATACGAAATTGTGTACAAAAAATAGATTATACTTCTAAAAAGATGTGAGATCAGTGCCTCTATAATAATCTAAAAATATCATGGCTCCATGAAAACTCATTTGATATACCTATTCGATTATTCACCAATAGACTCCGAGATGAATGAAGTAGGCAAAGGTTAAAACATAAAAGCTTGCAAATATATATTTTTCATGCCGTCAATGTAAAACCCGACATTTGGTTTATTGTTAGGTAGTTTAGTAGTTTTGTACTTCTAAAAAATATCTAATAGTAGAGGAGCCCAAGGGGGGATTTAGGGAGCTAC
>NJDC01005618.1:88832-124949 GCA_002245475.1 Calephelis virginiensis
AATGTTAGGAACATATCAATAGTGAGTAAATATCAATCATAATAATGTTCAAAGTTTATCTATTTGCGAAAACACAAATATTTTAGGCGACTCGTATATTACTTGGTTATTAAATACGTAACTATTGTAGAAAATAGTTCAACTTGCTACTAGTTCCAAAATTTCAGTAAATATTTATTTCTAATGAACAATTCGTTGCCCAATACTAGTACATATGGGTATGTACTGGTATTATAAATAAAAAAGTGTGTTTATATGTTCTGTTTTTTCAGGATACTGATCTTACTATAATGTATTTTAGCCTAGAATAGGGATAAAACTTACGGAGCGGCCGATTAAAATTCAGAATGATTTCATTTATTGGCACTGAATAATCATTATATTATATTTTTGAAGATTTTCCCTAATGACAGGAGTTCAAATACTCCTGTAAATACGCAAGAAATAAAAATAACTAAATTAAAAAACAGACTTTAAAACTTAAAAGCTAAAAATAATAAGGTTTTAATATTAATTATATACGATCTATTATTTATATGTGCTATTTACTAACAGGTTTGAAGTCGGTGCCAAGCTTTAAACTAATAATTATATTATAAGTAAGTATTAAATTGGATTGGCACCGATTTCAGACATATTAGTAAAGAACACATATAAATAATAACTGGGAGAAATCTGTGTACATACATTAAAAAAATATATCGGCCGAATTGAGAACCTCCTCCTTTTTTCAAAGTCGGTTTAAAAGACGTGAGTTTACAAAATCGCTTTTGTTACTTCAGTCAAATTGGGTACTTTGAAATACTTTCTTTATAAATAACGTTAGGTACATAAAAATTAGATTTGTTCTGATCTGTTTTTTCTTGTTTCAAAAGTATACACTTAAAACCAACACTTAAATTCATGTTTTTGTTCAAAATAATACAAAAACAGAGCTATACAAATAATATGGGTTTTCGGGCCCGCATGTGTACCTAATCATGGTATGTTACTAGGGTTGTCACTTCTACCAAAATTCTCGAAGTCTCTGGTATAGGACCTTGAATGTTATGCTCTCTCTAAAAATTGACTGACGTATTTAAAAAATAAACTTGTACCTTTAGATAGTGTATCTAATCATGGTATGCTACAAAGTTTCCACTTCTACCAAAATTCTCAGTCTCCTGCAATATGAATATTATACTACATATATTGTATCTATAACCTTTTTTAAAATAATAAATTTTGAATATTATATTAATTACTATATTCTCTTAATCATTTTAAAATAGAATAATGTATTAAATAAGTAACGAGTGTACCTAAATGATACAGAACTTAACATAGGCAAGCAACTAACTAACTAAGGCAAGGTATTTTTATTTTAGCTGTAGTGGAGAAGTGGCAACCCTACTATGATAGTCACAGTTTCTGAGGGCGGGATGGCTTGTCCTATAGGACATGTGGTCACACAAAAACTAAAGTAACACATAATAGCAACGCTTTTGGACATTATACTGCTATTACAATAAAAAACGTGGGAAATTATAGCATTTCAGAATATGTGGGTTTGAAGAACCGCATTTTTTATATCTTTACTCTTATCGTGAATACAGAAACTACTGAAAAAAATGATTCAACATATTTTCGAAGGAATTTATAATGATTCAGTGTTCATAGAAAAGTTATCATCACATCTGTGTTGATCTGGATATATTCGGACATGAAGATCCCCCGACCGCCATTAAACATTGAAAATTTAATTAATTGCTGTATGTAGTATATAGAAATTTGCTTGCTATCATCCTCTCAAATTGGAACAATGCAGTGACAAACACTAAAACTAATTTTAAACGGCAATAAAACAACCCTCTTTTCCGTCGGGGGTGGTGAGTGTCTTTCTGAGGCAACACAACTTGTGAACAAATGGACCGATTTCGATTGGTTTTTCTGTTTGAAAGCTATCGTGATCGAGATGGTTCTCAATTACATTGCATGTTATTTATTGGGGGTTTATTGGATTTTTTTAATTTTTGGAGTATTGTAACTAAGAAAAGCTGATTTTTTATAAATTATAATATACATACATATATGTATATATATATTGTAATTAGAACAATTACAAATCAGCAAGTGGATTTCCTGGTAGTAAAAAATACAAGCCATTTGTAGACACCAAAGATTTCAGTTGTACGTTTTTAAACTGGTTTGATATTGACCTTCTTGAGTAAAAAATTTCAGACCAAGCTGCCTTCCGGTTCAGACAATAGTGAGCATTATCAACATAAAAGCATACAAACAAACACATACAGACAGGGGCATAAAAATAGTTGATAATGTTATCATACGTAAGATTTATGACAGAACCAAGATAAAATTAACGACACTTTCGAATTTTACCCTCACGAAAAGTTTTCTCTCTTACAGATCTGGATTTTTTATGTTCCTCCAGACTATACTTATTGTCAATATATTTATATCTGTATTTATACAACCATTTTCTATAACGTTTATAAGCGTTTAGCTAAACTTCTAAACGTTTTCTGTACTTATCAGCGTTTGTACAGGTATATTATACAAAATTAAAGTACCTATTGTCTTGAAATAAAATAAAATTTAGATAGGTATCTATCACTTACAACTATGCAATATTATTAATTTTTACGTTGGCGGTTAATTAGTTACACAATATAATCTACTACATATAGAGCGCAATATAATTTTTTATATAAAACTTTGAAATTTTCACAAATAAAAAAAATCTTTAAAAATCGAATGGTAAGAGTGTTCAAAGTAATTGCGATTCAATCCTATCTTAATTTATTTTTCCCCTTCTTTAAAAACTTGAAAATTTATCTCAAGCACAGGAAAAATGTTAAAATAAAAATGCACTAAAATTACGCTCTAGATAAAGACTGCTAGCTTTATTAATGTCAGAATAATGTTGATAGGGACGTTGTTCACTCAGTTAATCACACTTTATCAGAATTCCTGGAAGCCGTCAAATCTTAGATACCATAAAGCAACATAACTATATCTACACATAAAAATAAACTATAAAACATCCAACTTGAAACGAAATCACAAAATTTCTGTAAAACATTAGGCGGGCGGATATTCCCGCCTACCAAGCACAAAGTAAAATGGATATAACTCACTGGTCGCTCGCAGACAATAGTCAAACTGGGGTCCCATGGTATAGATGCTACGTCAGGCACGACACATCCCGACGAACGCGCGATGGGCTCTGCGACTTTTAAGAATAACGCAGTGGCGCAAGCGCAGGTGGAGCACAGCTTAAGCACACGTGCGAGCTTTCTCAACGAAGGGAAGCTTAGCACGCGCGGACAGGAAGCGTCTATTCGGGTTCAGAATTCACGTATACTTTGAACAAGGGAGTCTGCGACGTTTGAGTACCGCGTGTGTACGTCCGCTTTGGTAGCACACGAGCTTTTATGTTTGTAAATAAATGTACAATGTTGATGTTGACGTTTACTCATATTTAGCGTTAGTGTGTTTTATATTTAGGCGTGATACGTTTACACATTTCCCTTTTGAAACTAGCCTTCTGGTTGTTGTCAGCGTACTGTCCCCAAATCAAAATGATTAGGAAATAGATTGAAAAAGCTTTTTTGACACTGATCTGTGCTAGAATAGTTATCTATTTTTTGCATTGGAGACTGTTTAATGGTAAAAATTATATAAAACTTAAAACAATTGTCTTCAAATTATTCTAAACATACCGAAAATTAAGTTCTAGTTAGAAAAATAATTATTTTAAATAGTTTATAGTTTATACTTGTAACGTTCAATTAAATTTATGAATATATTATCTTAAAACAGTTTTTTTTGTACTTTATATGGTACAAATAAATTTAGTTGTTGTAACTGTATTTGCACTCACACCAGTCCGGGCAACGCTATTTTTTTTTATAAAATTGGAAGACACGTTTTCGACTTGCCATAACCGTGAATCGAACCAGGGACCTTGTGTAGTTAACGCCGACACCGAACCACTAGACCACAGGGGCAATTTTATTCTAAGCCTATCGTTACAGCCATTATAATATCTTCATTATCAATTATTTTGGTGCTTAGTCAATACTTGCGAATGGTGTTACAAAACCTTAACTAGTATTATGGGTAAATAATAAACCAATTATACTGAATTTTGGTTTAGTAATAGATTAGACCCTTGAGAAGGCAAAATACTATTCTTATCTCATTATCTCTACAGGTTGCCACAGTAGAGCTTGATAACATTTTTGGAATGACTAATGTGTTGCCAACTTCGCAGGTTTTACAACTTCACCGGGCTTTATATAACTTTAAAACACGAGCATAGTCGCGAGAAACACCTAGTACATTATAAATAAGAAGAATAGCACAAGTACAACTATATTGATTTTACTTTTTTATAATAAAGAAGATTTAGGATATTAATAATGTAATTATTAATGGTTGATATGTCTCAAGCTTGAGGGAGGCTTTGCTAGAAATCGTTTATTTGAGGTTCTTATGAATACGAATTATATAGTAAAGTAAGTATCTTCACAACCGTAATCCCGATGTAGGCAGAGGTACTACCAGGGAACCTAGGTTTAGCTAAATAGTCCAACATCGTGAAAGGTGGCAAACATATCGCCAACCGGGCACTCATCCCAACCCGGGGAAAGTTGTTATTATTAAACATCAGCCAACTCTTCTCAAAATTCTTGTCGCTTGACAAAAAGTATGCGCTTTGGAAAAATTAAAGTGTTGTTTTTCCTTGCAATTTTTCCAATTTATCTCTTTATAAAGACCTTCTCCTTACTATAACCAACACAACAAAAAAACAATTAGCAAAATTAGCTTGATGTGATGACCAACGGAATTGAGATTTTACTTTCCGTGAAGACCAGTTAAAAATTTCAAAACCAGTTTTTAAAAACTTAAAAAAAACGTAAGAAAATTTAATTCAGTGTTTTGAATTCTGGACAATCGAATCTGAGTCCTCACAATGCCAACTGGTCCTGTGCAGACCACAGATGCGAAAAATTGCAATGCAATTACAGATGCAATTGTATTTGTAAAATATATTTTTTGTATTTATGTATGAGTAAAAATAACTTGAAATTAATATCATTCACATAATACACCTACACATAGCATAACTTGAAATCTCAACTTTCGACTTGAGGCGTTTGTAAAATGAGAACTGTGACAGGGTAATATCTTCAAATCACTCGTCATTTATCGTGTGCTTTGTAAAAAGAACTAAATTTTTTCACCCATATCTAAACTTCTTGCCAGTAAATATTTACATTGTGTATTTTAATAACCTTCTGGCTTGCAATTAGCCTTTCTTACTATTGATTAATACAATTCCAATTTTAATAAAACGTAGCCATGAATCTCCTGCATATTATAATTATTTAAAGTTACAATATTTCTGAAACAATTATTTGAATTGTTGTAAAGTTATTTACTTTATTATTTAGTGGTCCTGTGTTGTCCTACATGAGGTCTTGTGTTCGATTCTCGGATCGGGCACTTAAAAATGTGTTTTTTCAATTTTCTAATGAAAACAACTTTGTCTGGGGCTGGATAAGTGCTCGGTTGACGTTAGGTTTGGTTGTACATTTGTCTACATCTACACGGAAGCGGTCGTAAAGATACTTCATTTACATACAACGACATGCAGTCGTACAAAAGGTATGAATACGAATAATTATGTGAAAATTATTTTTTTATATTAATAGAATAATAGAAATAATATTTTCATATACCTTTAGAAAAATACTAGAATAATAAAAGAAAAAATCAAACCAGTAAAATATTTTTATCTATTATTGAGTAAAATCAAGGCAAATACCTACTATTTCGAAAAACTAGAACAGTAAAAACTTTTACATTATAATACAAGACCTATAACAAAAAACTGTACTTTAGTACTGTGCAAATACACAGTACTAAAGTTGCCTTTTAAAACTCTATGAAAGCGAGTGATTTCAGAATAATGCCCCCAGTTCATTGATGGAAGTAAAAAAAATACACCAGATGTTGAAGGGACTGTGTTTACTTACATCTGCTGTAAAACAAAGCTTACTGTATACCGTGGTACCACCTACGATCAATGAAGAATATTCTGAGAAAAAAGTTTAGTACTAATTCAATTTGCGGTGTTGTTGCTCACTTTTTTTTTATGATATTGGAAGTAAACAAGCAGACGGATTTGATGGTGAGAAATTCACGCAGCTTCGAGACATCAAAGGTGCTAATGGTGCGTTGCCAACCTGGAGCTAGAATGGAGCTAACCTAACCTGCAAACTTTATTAACAAACATTTCTATGCCAAACATTATTATTATGCCTACTTATTTTTCTTGGAAAAAGACAATCTGCTTCCTGGTAGTTCTGAAGAGGTAAGCATAGGTTAAAGGTCATGTGAAGTAGAGTGTTGTGGATTTTTGTAGGTATTATATTGTGTATTGCCCGAGTAGGGATCTACCGCATTGCCTATTCCCGTCCCTGTAATGACTGTCATGTTCCGGAGGCACCTACCGGTGATAGGCTTGTACGATAAGACTTACGTCTCAGCTACAGGACGACGACGCATCTGCAACATTTGTGGTGTCTATAGGCTATGGTGGTCTCTTATCATCAGGAGAATCGTTTTCCTATTCGCTGATCTTTCACATGTAAAATTCTAGGGGAGATAGGGACAGGTGAAATTTTACTACGCAACTAGCTAAAATTCCAGCGTTTCTCAATCTCAATAAGGAGGTTGTTTTATTGTCCATTTTCTATTAACTTCTGAAATGGAGGAGGTTTTCCATTCAATTATATGAAAATCTTTTTGTTACCTCTAAACTTTATGTTGCGTAAAGCATTTTTTTTAAATTTGAAAACATTGCTATATAATTTAGTATCTGCTTTTTTATTAGACCCATTTAAATTAATTCAAGATGGTGCGGTGCAGGCTTGTTTGCAGAATAGACCATCTGCCTTCCTGCCAGGCAGCTCGTAAAAAATGACCACAGGCTTACCATCACTAGCACTGTGACATCTGACTCGCCCGGAATGGTACCACCGCCGTACCTATTCGTGCCGCCATAGCGTCAGTGCTTGCCGTTGACGTGTTCGGTTCCGGATGATAAGGTAGCTGATAGACTTACTTTTGCTCGAATTCTGACATTCTGGCCTCAGGTTAGCAACGCACCATTACCACCTTTGGTGTCTCTAGGCGGCGTGAATTTCTTACCATCAGGTAATCCGTCTGCTTGTTTGCCTTCCATTGTCATAAAAAACTACATATTTAATATTGTAAAAGTGATGTTTTTTTACTTTTGCTATAGGTCTGACATCCCAGCCTCAGGTTGGCAACGCACCATTACCACCTTTGAATTTGCGTGAATTTTTTACCATCAGGAAATCCGTCTGCTTGTTTGCTTTCAAATATCATAAAAAAAATATATATATTTAAACATGTAAAAGAGATGTATTTACGTAGAAGATAATCAATAATAATACAATGTATTGCTAAACGCTTCTGAACCTAAACATTTCTCTGAAATTATTGTTGAATGAAGCGATAAATAATAATTAATCAGTGGACCTACTAATGGCCTAGTTTTTAAAATTCAATACTTAGCCTTAGTATCAATATAAATTTCCTCTTTTTTTCAATATTAATCAGGAGATGACCTGCCTGATTGTCGGGTACAAATAGTTCAAGATTCATGTCAGTTCTGTTTCACTTCTTAATGGAGAATGTTCTCAGTTCAGTTGCGTCTATGTATGAGTGAACAAGCATACAGTAAACGGATGGTAACGGAGTTTGCGGCCATTACCATGAGTTTTCGGCTAGTCAAGTTTACTATACTCCTAGGTACCGTTTTTTAAATTATTTGTATGAAAACTTCGAACAGCGCCTCTATTGGTAACTAACAGAAACACATTTTTAGACCAAAAGTGTCATAGATTTCGACACGTAACTTACCGAACTTAATCTGTACTTATTCATGGTTAAGGCTCTGGTATTCTATTCTACTAAGCGAACCCGCACCAATACGAGGGATATTTTTACATTTTGTTACGCGATTATTGCAACAATCTTGTTGATTTTTTTTAAATAACTTACTCATAATTACAGGTAACGCATAAAATTTTAATCAAGATCCCGATAAGTGAGTTTTGACTCATATATTTAATACGCATCTTTATTATTTTTGTTTTATTTTTTTCCAAAAAATATTTAGGTACCTAGATTGTATGGTAATGTGCTGGTTTGCCATTTGGACTAATATTTAATACGCATCATTATTATTATGTTTAATTTTTTCTTAAAAAATATGCACCTAGATTGTGTGGTAATGTGCTGGTTTGCCATATTGGACTTTTTTTGAGACTATTTTTTTCATTCGTTGAAGTACATAATTTATTTGAGAAAGCGTAATTCAAAATTACGTGTTATTGGATGTTCAAATTCGTCCATCTTTCTATCACTATTAAAAAGATTGTCGAAATTCGGGATTCGTATTTTTTTATTCGTATTTTAGTATTATTATTCGTATTTTAGGCGAACGCTATTCAAAGCACCTTGAGTTCAAAAAACGTTGAATATAATATATGAAAATAAAAATTTAAAATCGCGTATTATTGAAAGTTCCAACTCGACCATTTTTCTATTACTATTAAACAGTTGATCGAAATTCGTCTTATAGGCGAACATTATTCAAAGCACCTTGAGTTCAAAAACCGTTGGGTATTTGCGGAATGCATGCATGTTTATTTATGTAAAGCGCATGTGCCGCCGAGATGTTCAGTATGAATCTGGTGTTAAAATCACACATTACTCATCATTATCTTACACATATGTAAATAAAATAGGCTTTGTTTGGTTTAAAACGTTGCCGATAAATTACAAAAATATTCTGAAGTGGACAGGCTATGTGCGTTATGTTTTAAAATTACGATGTTTCTTCCGTTTTGCAGTATGGTATTCCTATTTGGGGGAATTCTGTAGAATTAACTAGACTCTTTAGAGTTCAGAAGAAGTGTATACGTGCTATATGTAGTGTCAATCAATTACATTCATGCAAGCCACTTTTTAAGTCACTTAAAACATTGCCTTTACCTTGCTTATATATATTGGCTGTATGTGTATTTGTAAAAAAACATCATTATTTGTTTCATACAAATGCTGATGTCCTAGGTTTGTCTCATTTTAGAAATAGTGAGAAACTACATGTGCCCAACCAAAAACTCAACATTTACAAAAATAACGTGTATTGCATGTCCATTCGTATATACAACCAAATTCCTGATAATCTTAAATCACTTCCATTAAACAGATTTCGAAAAAAGGTATTCAACTTACTTTTAGAGAAAAATTATTATAATGTCAAAGATTTTCTTGCAGATAAGAATGAATAATACAGTATTTTTAATATGATTAATATAATTGCAGAATGTTGGGTGCACAGGAGTTTGTTTCGCCGTTTCTTCTCCTGTCTGGCTAGGTTTGGAAACGGTGGTAGTTTACGGTAGATAGGGATAAATTAATTTACATTCTAAAATTGTGTGTATTAATAAATAATCATGTAATCTCAAAACAAACAAAAAACAGTCTGTAAATAGTAATTGTGAATAATTAATTAAAAACATATTAAAATATTTGCACACCACAACTTGGTAGAATATGTAGGAAGGCTCACTCATATTCCGCAAATAAATATTTTTTCTTTTCTTTTCTTTCTTTTCTTTTCTTACGAGGAATCGCTAAAAGTTGAGTGTCGCAGTACTTTATATTGTCGTTTAGTAGAGTAGAGATTGATTTTTGCAACAGTTCGTTATATACTCGTAGTAGAGGATCCGAGGATGTTAAGTGAACCTATTGGATTTTGTCAATTAGATAGTATAAAACATAAAAGTCGTGTTATTTTTATATATTTAGTGGTGAGGGTGGCGTCTTAAACCTAAAAAAACAACTAGAAGCACTTTACAATAACAGGGGTTCCACATGGATTAAAACATTGGTTGCCCGTGTGGGAGGTAGATTTAATCCAAAATTTGATTTGTTTCAAACAAAGCTGCCACCAAGATCACCTTGTGGAAGGCGTGATTGCAACTCTCAATCTTCAACTCGTTTTTTTTTTACTTTTTGACCCTCCTATTCCCGAATATCAGTCAAATAAATATCCCTTTACAAATGGCACAAATTGAATCTAACCCCAAAGTAAGCAAAATTTATGGCTGTATCATGAGTGTTAGTTAACGATACTGAAACATAGAAATACATAAATAGATACCAGAACAAATTTAATAAACATCCAGATCCGGAAATATAGACATCTAAATGTTCATCACACAAATAAATGCCTGCCCTCGTCGGGAATCGTACCTAAGCCTCGCAGTTGGTCTGTGGAGCTAGGTGTGTACACTAGCTTCTCAACCAAAACACCGTATTTAACTTGCTATAATATGTTTATAAGCCAAAAAAAAATATTAGAAAGACTACCCTACACACGCATTCCTTTAAAAGTTTCTACTTAATGGAGAAATTTAAGCATTCTACAAAGTAAGTATCTCTCATGTTATGCTAATCTGACACGCCTGAGTAACTGCTCAAATCCTCTCTTGAGTTCCCGTGCTAATAGCGTCTTGGTCGGATTAGTACCACCTAGGGGTCGCAATACCAAACCATTGACATAATACCGGTATTTTCGGTATTCACTCTAAAAAAATTCTCGGTATTCCGGTATTTTCGGGATTTAAATAGAATCCCTATTTTTTATTGTTTTTTATTGCATATAATGTAACTTTAGTTGTAAGTAAACAACAACTATTAATTGGCTAGAAATCTTCTTAAACAGTGTGGCCAAAAAGTCGTAGATCAACCGCAACTAGGGGTTAGATAGGGGTCATCAGCTGCAAAAAGTTGTTCTACGGAAGGTCTTTAATGTCAACCCCTGTAGAGTTATATTCATTTCGTATTTTTATAAGAAAATAATTGACTTTTTTTAATTAATTCTTATTGAAAATCGAAAAATTTACATCCTATACCTTTTGTTATAATTTTAAATAGATTCTTGCGTTTATGTCTAACTATTTATGGTTGTTTATTAGGTGTATTGAAGATAATATTCGGTTTTATGAATCTGTTATTTCTCATATCATAACGTTTTATTTACTTCGGATCCTATAGTGAAAAAAAGTAGGTACTATACCTTTATTACTTACCGTATTTCTTACCATCAGGAAAACCGTCTGCTTCTTTACCTTTCTATATCATAAAAAAACATTATTTTACTGAATACCGACAATACCGAAAATCCCCGTTTTAGCGAAATTAAAACCAGTATTTCGAATATTTGGTCCGGTATCCCGGTATTTTCGGTATCCGGGATCCCGGCTTGCGACCCTTGGTACCACCGTACGTTACCGTAGCCTCATTAGTGTTCATTATTATCGTGTGTTGGTTAGATAAATAGAAAAAATGGCATTATTATAATTATTAATGCGATGCATTGCTCAGTGACGAAAATCCATCTACTTTTTTGTTTTTAATCATGACATGTGATTTGAATCATATATTTAGTATTAGTAGTATAGTACGCTCGTTTTTGTTATTAACAGAAATTAAGGGAGAAGTAGGTTACATACTTGACAGCTATAGTTTAACGTCTGTTTGTTAATTTCTCCATCTTTTGTAAGCTAACTTAAAAGTTCTCTTTAATTTATTGGAGACTATTATATTTTTTATTCGAAAGACCGTACCTTAACAGTGCACCATTACCATGTAAGTTTCTGATGATGGAGTTCATGGGAATTTGAGGGAACCTCAAATTTGTTATATACTTAGACGTCATAATGTTGAAATAGTTAAAAAAAGGTTGAAATAGTTTTTGAAGTTATACTTCTTTTGGTGAGCTACGAAAAATATATGAGTGAAATTTTAAGACGTCACACAAAAGTAACATCATGATGTTGCCTGCTTTAGAAACCTGTTTCTACATTCACATGCGTGATTTTGTTATATACAAGTGCGATTTATATATTTTTCGTTACAGATTTTTAAAGTAGGAATAACTTCTCACGCGCGTACATAAGTACACGCACCCACTTTTTTGCTGTTTTTATATTATATTAGTATACATTATAGTTACGATAAGACTAAGTCCAACACAATAAATCAATACAGATATGGAGAATGGGGGACAATAGACAAAGAAGGACAGCATCAAACGGACACCACGGTCCGAACGACCGCGGCTTAACACAATTGGCTGCTTCCGTCTGTGTCGAATTAATTCATTCTGCATATACACCACAATACCCACGTCTGCCATGGTACATACGACCCCGTTTAATTAACCATTTGAAACAAGAGGGTTATTTCTTATGTAAGCGAACAAGCTTGCTCTCCTGGTCTCTTACCCTATTTGCTATAGACATTGTAGGTATTGATGGTGTATCTCAATCTTATGCAGTGTGCTAGCCTTTCGGCTACTCTACCCTGCATCACGGAACATAATAGTAGCGAGCACTGACGCTATGACCGCAGGAGCAAATAAGATGCTGATGTCGATCCGGATAAGTTTCTTCTTGTTATGACTGATTTCACTAGTGGGATAATCGGGTGATCTAGTTAATACCAACGAGCGATGGGGTCGTTACATCCCGACACCTATTTATTACAGTTTATGTTGTCAAACTTAGTAACTATCAGTTTTTTTCCTCTTCACCTCCTAAATGTTACTATGTTTTTTGAAAGACACCCACTACCCAAGTTGCCATTAGATTTGACTCAAATCCCAATTTTCCCATTTTTCTCTTTATTAATGGGCACAAACTTACTAGTTGCTCTCGGAGGTTCGTTTGCGCCATAAAAAATATGCGGAAATTCATAAAGCTCAGACCAATGAAACGGGTACTTTTTATTGGACTGAGCCATAGAGCTTTCGTAGAGAAATGGCAGACTACCCTCATGACAAATTTCACTGACGGTTGAGTCCTGATTAACTTATTAATATTAGTCCAGGTCCCATGAGTAGGATACGTGATCTGCTTTCCTGCCTGGCAGCTTGTAAGAACCGAGCATAGATTACATGGGTCATTACCTGCAAAACAACTTGCAAGGGTAGAGATAATCCGTCATGCCTATTTTTCGTGGCATAATGATTGTCATGCTCCGGTCCAGAAGGTGGGATAGTTGGTAGACTCGCACATTAGGCTTAAGACCCTTAACGTAATAAATAAATAAATATCTCTGGACAAGTTACACAAATTGAATCTCATCCCAAAGTAAGCAAATTATATGCTTGTATATAGTAGTGAAGTTATTTGATTGTATTACATAGACATACTTGAACAGATACAAGAATAAATTTGGTAAACACCCAGATCCGGAAATGCAGTCATCTAAATGTTCCCTGGCCCTGTCAGGAATCGAACCCGAACCTCGCGGTTGGTCGATGTCGTTAGGCGTGTACGCTAGCCACTCGACTAACGAGGCAGTCATAATATAAGGCATAAGGACCACCAAGAACATGGCAGTAATAATAGGTATAAGATAATAGTAAGGCATACGGACCAACAAGAACATTTATGGTATTTATAGATTGTCTTACCATAAGGAGAGCAGTGTCTTGTTCATTGTAAAGTAAAGTATTTTCACGCCCTTATCCCCAAATTGATAGCAGAGGCACAACCATGGCACCCACGACTAGCTGAAGACACTAAGTCCCACAATGTAATAAGTGGCAAGCCTATCGCCAATCAGGCCACTTTTTGTTAGAAAATTGGAAAAACTAAATTTTGTTTTTGTCGCCAGACCCGCGAATCGAACCTGGGACCTCATGCAGTCAAGTCAAATACCTGCACCGCTAGACCACAGAGACGATGTATTATGATTGAATAATAATATACATCCCAGACGGATGTGTGTATGTTATTCAATAACATCCAATCGTCTAAACACATTCAGAAACTTTCGCATTTGTAATATCGATGATATAAAAATGTATCAAAGAACAAAACACCGATTAAAGCTAACCCACTTAGGTATTAAGCAAATATTGAAGTCATTGACCTAAAGCGTAAGTATTGAAGTTTTATGAAGGAAGCCAGATGCGCAAGCGCCTGCAACATTGCAACAATCAGAGCTCTATTAGGTAAACTTCATGATATTAGTATGTAGGTGAGTGTTTATGTCCGATATTTTTATCGCTATAGGCGCGTCCCGTGGTTTACTTCACTATACATACTTATAAAAAATGTTGCTCGGGATTGGATGTGTGCTCGGTTGGCGATAGGCTTGCCATCTCTCACACTGTGAGACTTATTCGGCCAGTCGTGGGAGCCCTGGTTGTGCCTCTGCTTACCTCTTCGGGGAAATAGGCGTAAAGATACTTATTTACTTTACACACCTATGAGATATCTCTAACAATGTGCAGGTGTCAAGGGCGTGGCAATATAAGGGGAAAGATCTTTTTCAGCATAAAGATTGGTAATTACATAGCATACTCCATTTTTAAATTCTTGAAACCAAACCCTAGTTACCTCTGCCTAATGCCAACCGGGCATTTATCAAATCCCAGGGAACGTTGTTTTTAGCTAGAAACTTGAAAAAAACACACAGTTGCCTGACCTAGAAATCGAACCCCTTTTTTTGCAATGACTAATGTGTTGTCTACCTCCCGGCATTTACAACTTCACCGGGCCTTAAAATCGAACCCAAGACGTCATATTGGTAGATATCGTCAACACACAAGAAACGACTGGGATGAAAAGGGTTCTATATTAACAGAATTAATCTAATGATGATGAAATGAGGTGGTTTAATAGGAAACCGAGTTTTATTAACATATAGCTTATAATCCGATTCTTATTCATACGTGGGCGGGTCTCCGAAACTTGACGAAATTATCGGCTATTTTGCCTCAAAAGGTCTTGCCAGCCCAGCTCCTCCATAAATCCCAACAATTTCGTGAGTTGACTCTTATAGCCAGACCTATGTTATTTCATAAAAGCTGAATTTCATAGCACATACTCTCAACTAAGGAAAACAAAGTGAAATTGGAAAAACGAAGACGTTCTGGACAAATGCATATCGCAGGCTAATATACAGGTAATAAAGCGATTATCAAACATCTCTCTAGTGAAAGGAAAATTCTAAACTTAGACGCACTGAAAAAATATCTGCACGCCCATATTCCCGAAGAGGCACAACCAGGGCACCCACGACTAGCCGAAGATACTACGTGTTTGTCCATGAACGATTAACCGAAGACACTAAGTCCCACATTATGATAGGTGGCAAGTCTAACGCCAATCGAGCACACACACAATCCCGAGCAACATTTTTTTTATTATAAAATTGGAAAAACCACATTTTCTTTTTGTTTCCTGATCTGAGAATCGAACCCGGGACCTTTTGAAGTCAAGTCCAACACCTAGACCGCTAAACCAAAGAGGCGATTATTTATATACCGCAATTATTATATATATTAGTACTCGATGATACAGGTTTACCGACGGTGACAGCTAGACAACAGAGGCGATGTGTAATGGAGAAAAGTCAAAACAGAAGTTACGAGAAGCAGACATGGTTATTACGAGGGTAGACAGTTGTCGTTAGCGTACGCGCCTAACTCCACCGCCCAACCGCAAAGCTAGAGTTCGATTCCCAACGGGGGTACGTATTTCTATGATAAACATTTAGATATCTTGTAGCATTTCTGGGTCTGGGTCTTTATTGAATCTATTCTGTTATCTATTTAAGTATTTCTATGTATTAGAACACCCATAACACTGCGTTTGTTTATTTTGGGGTTAGATTCAATTTGTGTTAGTCCAAGGATATTTTATTTATAAATACTAAGCTGAGACCGACAGAATTGTTTGTCTGTAATTGTATTAAAATCTCCAGATACTAAGGCTAATAGGCTTTTTGTATCTTTAGAAATTACCCGCCACTCTCAGTGACGCTATCTTTGCTCAAGAGCTAAGTGAAAAAGGATTTGATCTTAAATGTATGGTTTTAAAGGACATCTGATTTCTGTGTGGTTTCAATAATATGGGACAGCTGTCAACGTTCAGTTGATACTGAAAGGTATTCCAAGTATTCGAGTTTGTTAAGGAGTTTTGGTGCCATCGAAAGAAAAGATGGTTGTAGTTTTTTCATAATTATTGAATTTTGTGTTTATATTGAGTAGAGTTAGTCAATTTTCGTGGCATTTTGTACAATTTTGTTCAGTGCAAGTGCACAAATGAAATAATGATGAAGAAATTGGCGTATCGTATATTTCCTCGTTGCCGCCAAATCTCACTAAATGAGCTTGAGTAACGAGGCCACCACTTTACTCAAGACCCGACATGACTTTTATTGACACTTGTGACTAATTTTGAATAATTTAAACCCGATTTTAGTAAATCGGTTAACTTGATGCAAATTCTAATTGACTAATGGCAAAATGCTAACGCGAAGGCCAAAAACTAAAGAAAGAAGAGTTAATTAAGCATCATTCAGACGGGTGTAATCGCGCCCCAATCACGCCTTCCACAAAGGTGACCGTGCTGCAAACTTGGTTTGAAACATCAAAATTTGAATTAAATCTAACGTAGACTTAACGTAGATGGCAACAAAATTTTAAAGCCAATGTTTAAATCCGTGTGGAACCTATGTTAATATTGTCTGAGACAAAGTAATATTTAGGCCTAGAATAGGTTGTAATTTCTTTGGCAAGGAAGATTCCTTATGTGAGTTAAACGGCTCAAATGATTATAAGAGACAGCCGTGGCTTATAGAAACCTTAGATGTGTCACTGTTCTCTGACTAGGATTTTGGGCCTTTTGAGCAAGTCTACCGCTACATCGGAACATGATAGAGTCATGGTGGCAGTAATATGTAGGCAAGTAAAGCAAATTTCTATAAAGCACTGTACCACCAGTGAAAGAAGTTATGATGTAAACATATTTTTATAAAAAAGTATTTATTTTATTTTATAGGCTTGTCCTTATTTTGTTAAAAACTGATTCCCACAGGAGAGCTGTGTCCCACAGGAGACCCTAAGACGTGTATGGAACAATGAAAAACATCTTATACAACCCTGTTTCTTCAACTACTCCAGCTTATCCCAAGCTATAACACGGAATGCGTAGTGAAATCTTCATACAAGCAATCAAACACCAAACAAAGGTAATGATAATTGTTGCATTGTTCTACAAACGAGGCCGTTTATGCGTTTGGCACGTACGGCTAACAGTACCTCAGCAATGTCATCAATGTAGGCTACTAACATACAAATTAATTAGCTTTTTTTAATCGACTTCCAAAACAACAACATTTTTTGTGGAATAAGACAGTGACTAGGCTTTTATTTTGGTATTGAAGGCACTCCATTTTTATTTACTTCCATAGTCATTCATTATTCTTTAAGACCTATAGACACCACAAATGTTGTAGGTGCGTCACCGTCCTGTGTTCTTGACCCCATAATGACAGACATTTTCTGGTCAGGTCTGGAAGGTAAGGGTTACCGGTACACTTGCAAAATTGTCCTAATCATCATAGGTGTAGGTTGTCTCTTTCCATCAGGAGAGCCGTATGCTTGATCATTGTATTATCAGTTATCATGTTAAAAAGTAATATGAAAGGCGGTGCATCCCTACCCGGGAAAGTTAATGCACACCGCTCTTCCATCAGAGGTTTTGTTAGTAATGATCCGTTTACTTTAACCAATACCCACCTCTTCCGAGTTGCCAGACACAGCGGCAGTGATCAAAAAAAGTTTTTGTCACGTTAAATAAGAAGCTAACACCTTTGTTACTCGTACCTATTTCACCCTATGGAAAGCTATATGGTGAGATATAATTGGTGCCAATAGACACGGTTACTTCAAATGACCCGCTAAATTTTTAAACAACGGAGTTAATGCTAAAATGATAATGCATTTTAAATATTATTGCCAAATTGTAGTACGAGTATTTACTTTTATAAACATTCGTTCAAAATTGTCCGCAATAATACTTCGCTTGTTGTCACGTTATGTCGTACATAGTACAAGTCATGACGTCACTAGCCTGTGCATGCGATAGCGATCAGCGGGAACCAGTTGAATGCTTTGTTTACGTTGTAACCATACATTTTGTATTATGCATCGGATAAAAATCAACATTTGTTTTTAAAATTTTTGATTACTTCGAATACCAAAAGAATTACTTATTCTTAACCCTCTCTTGAAATTTAGCTGGTCTTTTAAATGTTACCCTGTATATTATCCTACCCAGTATATCACCTAATGGCCAGGATCTTAAATAGTATGCAATGTAATTTTACGAGCTACCCTCCAAAACGAAGGATCACGATGTCAATCACTGACTATGTTGGCAGAAATAGGTAAGGATGTGATACCTATCCGGGAAAGCTGCTGTTTAGCACTCTACTAACTAGTTCCGAGTATCTCCACTTGTGAAATAATCCAGTGAACAAAAAAACTACCAGGTGCTAATCCCTGTTTAGATCGTATTTGTCTTGGATATGATGTCACGAAGCTTAAAGTCAAAGTCACACAAGAAACAGAGTGGAATATTTAGAAGGGTCAAAGTAGGCCAACATGGAAATATGCGTATATATTGCATATACGCTGTTTATTAAGACCAGTGTAGAAATATACTAAACTGAAGTTAAGATTAATGTTTCTGATGGAGCAAATAAAAATCAATACAATGGAGTTATACCAAGCGCCGACGAAGAAAAGTATACATTCTAAGTTTTCAGCGTTTATTGCGAAACTCAACAATGACACTGATGTAACGGCAGTAGGAAAAGTCTGGACCTTGTCTGACAGACTGTGCTTTTGAAACAATCAAGAAATCTAAATAACTACTTTATTCCTCTAGCAGATGATAAGGTTGTCTCATCCCAATGATATAAAATGTCAAGTACTTTGTGTACGAGGTAAAAATGCTTGAAATATACTTTGCGCTATAATGTAGAGTTTTTATACGTATGGTGGAGTTCTTTATTTCTTTTTAATACATATAGAGATCACGAGAATAGATAACAAATAGAGTGGGTGGTGGGTGCCTAGGTACACAAACTAGTTAGAAATACTATATTGGGTACCGATATATACAAATCTATCGCTAAGGAGCTATTTTTTCATACACGTATTTTGGTTATTCATTTTTTCCTTCACAATTCCTATTTGTATTAGTAGGTCTGGATGTTTATTTTTACGTTAATATTGTTGACTAACACCCATAACACGATGCCATACTTTGATTATTTTAGACTTAGATCAATATAAACCATACATGCCCATGTTCATAAATTCTTCATGTGTTCAGATATTTAATAGCAAACTAGCTGTCCCGGCGAACTTCGTTCTACCCGTTTACTTTGTATGCGGAAAAATAAAATTGTTTTTTCCATTTTCCCTGTTTTTCTCTTTATAAAAACCTTCTTCTGACAATAATTAACACAACAAAAAAATAATTCGGAAGTCGTTCAGTCGGTCGGAAGTTATGCGAATACCAACACATTTAGCAATTAATTTTTATATTATAAATTAATTACCAATCCAATTTTTTTTAATAGTTCCGTCAAAACCTATATGTAACGTACTTAAGAACCATCTCGATCACACCAGATAAAAAAACCGCTTCGAAACTGGTAAATTCGTTTAAAAGTTACGAAGCCATAGACAGACACACACACACACACACACACATAGACACGTCAAATTTATGACACCCTTTTCTCCACCGGGGGTAAAAAGAGTGAAATATGATTTAGGTTGGTAAAGCAACATTGACGTCAGAATTTATCGGCTGCGTCTACTTTTGAGGAAAGAGTATATCAATATAATAAAACTCAAACAAGTAACATCGTGACACATAAAAAGTAATTTAATAAATAAAGTAAAATTTCCCCCTATAAATTTTACTTTATTTTTTATTACTTGCTAATATGTACCATCGTAAATACCAAATTAAAAAATAGCTTTGTTTCTGAGAACAAGCTTTAATTGAAAGTGGATCCATAGAAGTGAGGTTCAAGTGCCAATTAACTTTTTCACTGAATATACATAAAAGATACAATCCATTAAAAATTGAGGTCAAATTATGACCCAAAAATCGCTTTATGCGTTATGCAATTGAATGTGTTTTGGTTTTCCTGCTATTTTATGGACGATCTTTTATATTACGCTCAGAATCCAAAACATAAACTCAGTTTAGTAGACAAAGGCGAAGAACAAACACTTAAAATTTTAAGCGCATATTATCGAAAACAGCAGGTAATTAAATAAAGATGCTATTGAGACTTTACTATCTTACACCCATACTAAGTCCATCCCAACAAAAAAAGGTTGAACAAACTTTTGGGTACACGGGACGAATAGAAAATGTGGGAACATTGTTAAGCATTCAAGAGTTATCACTCACCCATTGCCGGGACATCCGCTGGAACTTCCGCTGCCAAAGATGGTGAATCGCAGTCTAGTTCATTGACAGTAATCACCACTACCACATAATTTAGCTACATTTTTAATTGACGTATAATTTGAAGAAGCGTTCGACACAGCCGATGTGGCCGCTAACCAGCGTAAACTTACATTAGCGTCTCCAGAAGCTATTTTTGATGCGCGTTCAGTTCGAAACGCTCGTCTAGAGCATGCATGGAATATGCAATGTCGTCAGCCTTGATAAATAAACCATATTTAATTGAATTACATTTTTTTTGAAAGACATGGTTTTGGTGTAAACGGGCACAGGGCAGGTATAAAAAAAATTAACTGGAGTTAAATGGAGATACATAGTAGAGGTAGGACTAGGAAGGTATCATTCGATTGTGGAGGGAAATGGGTATGAAAGGAACAACTGCAGAGTTTATGAATGAATAAAAGTCACATACTCCGCCGTTTCCAGGTAAGAAGGACAAGATGATGATGATGATGCATTTTATTTATATAGATGTGTGTTGGGTCTATTTAAATTTATAAACGAAGCTACGATTTAGAAAATCAGACCTAAGCGAATCATAGATACTCCCACAATCACCAAACCTACCACCAAAGGGGTCGGCACCTCGGCAGTCGTTTTTTTTTTAAATATTGAAAAAACAATTTTGATTTGCCCGGCCCGGGAATCAAACACTAGTTTAATTACCTAGTTAACGCCAACTCTGGACTATTAGACCACAGAGGTAACAGTTATAATTTAAACATTTTATTAAATCTGCCCTGATCTCGCGCATTACGTAAATCTCGTATCTACTGTCTACACATATATAAATTGCGTAAGCTCGAGAACGGCTAGTCCAACTCAGTTATTTCGTTGTATATATGTCGTGATTACCCCAGGGAAGATGGAAGAAGAGAAAATCTAGAAAAATGTTAGGACAAACATTTTTTTCCTGCGTTGATTCGGGTCTCCTTTGTAGCATTTGCCTTCCTACCGTAAGAGGCAAGGAAAGACAATTGGCAAAAGATTTCAGTGCTGCAACTCGCACGGGTAGGGATCCACCGCCTTATCTATTCCTGCCACCATAATGACAGTCATGTTCCGGTCCGGGGGAAGGTTAGACGGTAGACTTGCAAAATTGTATTGGCCTGACACACAGCATAGCGACACACCTACAACATCTATGGTGTCTTTTTTCACCATGAGAGATGTGTGCCTGTTCGCTATCTTATTACATAAAAAACAGCAAGACCATTTTTTCAAATATAAACTGTCACTAAATAGTATAAAACAAAATCGCTTTACGCTGTCTGACCTTATGTATGCTTAGATTTTTAAAACTACGTAACGGATTTTTATAAGTATTTTTTAATACATAGAGTAATTCAAGAGTAACATTTATATGTATAACTAGCTGTCCCGGCGAACTTTGTTCCACCCATTCAGTTTGTATAGGAAAACTTAAAATGTTGGTTTTCCTAGTTTCTCACGTTTTAAACCTTCCCTGGACTTCCATAAATAATTCGAAACCAAAATTAGCTAAATCGATCCAGCTGTTCTCGAGTTTTAGCAAGACTAACGAACAATAATTGATTTATATATATATATATATATAGATAAATGAATAACATAGAAGTTTTTCCACGCGTGCAAAGCAGGGACGGGCTGCTATTGTTATATAAAATACTAGCGGCCCGCTCCGGCTTCGAACGGTTATGGAACCTCAACCGTCAACTTTCCTCTTCAATCACTTTATCTATTAAAAAAACCACATCAAAATCCATTGCGTAGTTTTAAAGATTTAAGTACACAAAGGGACAGGACAGAGGAAGCTACTTTGTTTTATACTAGGTATGTAGTGATACAAATTTAAAACTTATACATACTCTTCTTAGCTTGCCTAAATTTATGTGAGACATCATATTTTTAGGTTTAAAAAATAGGTACGAAATAAACTAATTAAATTGTTTGAGAAAACTTAATCCAGAGCGAGTCTTTCCACTGGAATCATTCATAGAATCTGAATGTCGATCCGCGACGGTCTTTGCCCTAGGCAAAAAATACTAATATCCTAAAATACAAGCAGCTCGTATGAGGTGAGATAATAAAGATCTAACATATCATGAAGATATATATCACTATAATATTTCCATTTCTTTATTTTTTTGATGACAGACCGACCCATGTAATTTAGTGCTGTTTACGTTAAAATGTCACACAAATAATAATGTACTTTATGGACGGGTAGTGATGTGCTACACATAATGATTACTACAGGAGTTATATCGATAAACGTAACGCGATAACAGACCTGTTTTCTTACAAAATTTAAGAAACCAAACTACTACTGGATACTTTTGTAATGTTTGTATTTACGAGTATTAACTATCCTACTAGGTAACATTATTTTTTTTTTATGATACTGGAAGGCAAACAAGCAGACGGATTTCCTGATGGTAAGAAATTCTCGCCGGCTAGAGACACCAAAGGTGGTAATGGTGCGTTGCCAACCTGAAGTCGGGATGTTAGGCCTCGAGCAAAAGTAAGTTTACCGGCTACCTTATCCTCCTAACCAGAACACGTCAACGGCAAGCGCTGACATTATGGAGGAAGGAATGGGTATGGCGGTGGTACCACTCCGGGCGAGCCGCTGCGAGACTCTACCATCTAGTCAGATGTCACGGTGTAGGTGACGGTAAGCCTATGCTCGCCTTTTACGAGCTGCCTGGCAGGAAGGCAGATTTGTCTATTCTGCAAAGGAGCCCGGACCAACACGGGGGATATCGAATGCCACATAAATTTCCCAATCCGATGCTATAATGCTTTAGATTCGTTTCACAACTATTTGCCAGTTTTCGTCAGTTGCTTCCGCAAACGCATTTTTTAACAAATCTTACATCTTGTTTGCCGCTGTTTATATAGCATAGTTGCTACTAACTAATGGTAGAGTTTTGCAAAGTGTCGCCGGAATACAAATGATACTTCCTATCCGTGTTTCAATTTCTCAATATTTTTAACACTTTAAAGGAGAAATTTACTTTGAAATTCGGAACAATAGGTTACTGCCTTAAAATCTTAGTTTGATAAAAAAACAAACTACTATCTACCAACTACAACTATCTACAATAAATAATAGAGCAATAATAGACGACTGTCAATCTCACAAAAACTGCTGTGGTCTAGCGGTCTAAGTGTTGGACTTGACTTCATGAGGCCCCGGGTTTAAATCACGGGTCGGGCAACAAAAAGAAAATTTGGTATTTCCAATTTTCTAATATAAAAAGACGGGTTGCACTCCGGGAGTGCCTGCGGAAGTGAAAACTTGAATATTACCGTTGTGCGTTTTTTGATATTATGGAATGGTTAGGAAATAATTTTCCACGAATTGCTTTAATTATCATCAGTATGAAAGTACTATTATTTTTGCACAAATATTATTTTCGTATCAATAACCTGCGTTTCGCTTGACAAAAACTCGCTCAAGTAAGACCACGTGACGGCTAGGAGCGTCGTCATATTATCTGTACATCGAATGTTGCTCGTCTACACATAAATCTTATTTTCAAGATAAAACAAATAGAGCGATATCTGTTGATATTATACGTATCTGCTCTCTGTGAGAATGTACTTAATGGTAGGTATGTTGCGGCGTATTATCCATTGCGCATCCTATACTCTTCGGAAATATCTAAGCAATACAAAAACAACAATTAATCTACCTTTTATTTTATATCTCACGCCGTCTTATTCGCGCATGCGCAGTGCGTCGTCTTACGTTCTGACAATCTGACGCGAGTTTATAAGTTTTTACCCATTCCAAAGAAGTGCGCAACGCCGCTAAAGAAGTTTTCACTTCAAAAATGTTGCTTCGGATTGGATATGTGCCCGGTTGACGATAGGCTTGCCACCTATCGAAATGTGGGACTTAGTGTCTTTGGCTAATCTTGGGTGCCCTGTTTATGGCTCTGCCTACCCATTCGGGGATATGGGCGTGAAGATACTTACTTACAAAATGGGCAAAGATTCCTGTGTTAGCCTCGGTCCGCTGACTAGAATATCATAACACATGCCTCTACCAGAGAATGTAAGAGCCAAGAACAGTAGGGTTACTCTCGAATATCGATATCATGCGAATTGGAAGTTGAAATATGTCATATTAAATACAGAACACAGTACAATTACATTTGGTCACATATAAATTCAACGAAGCCAATCAAATAATTTATTGTTGACTGTTAACGAAATGTATATAATTCGCTAGTGTTGTATTCAAGAGTACCTAAACTGACATATTCGATTTCCATTTCCAATATTGCTTGAATTGAGCTTCAAGAGAAACCCTACAGGTTAAAATTTAGTTCATTTCCAATAAAAACATTGATGATAGAGGATCTACCGTCTTACCTATTCCTGTCACCATAATGACTATCGTGTTCTAGTCTGGAGGTTAGTGTAGCTGGTAGACTTGGACCTGGCCTATGGCTAGCGCACCTGTGACGCCTATGGTGTCTCTAGGCCACAGTAGTTTCTTACTATCAAGAGAGCCGTGTGCTTGTTCGCTAACCTCTAACAAAAAAATAACGCTCCTCTGATTTGCGAATAAGCAAGAATAAAAAGTACCTACATAGTCAATTTTTCTTATCTTTTTTCTGGGATAATTTTATTTCATATCTATAGTTATGTAATTTTCCGTCTTCTTAATAAACTAAGACTAAATTGAGTGTCAAATTAAATTGTTAATATAGCCCGTATCACAATGTAATAAAGACTTTAATGGCAGGTTGAACCGTGGTGTACTTTTGGCCTATTTTTATTAATAAGACGGAATGTTTTCTATGTGGAGAAGAGAAACATAAACAACGAAATAACAATGCTAATACCATTTTCTATATTCGTAATCATTGCATTTTTATGGCTTGAACTTTAAAAATAACTTTAGTTAGTAAGAAAAAACATTTTTATGAGTGTATGACTAGAAACGCCTTAACTTTTCTTCTACTATTGTTCATTAATAATTCATTGCCTACAGTATTTCGACTGTTCAACCGTCAACGATCACAGCATACGATCAGCATAAAAAAAATTAAGTTATTCTCTAAAATATATAAGTCTTATGATAGTCACTTCAAAATAGGTTAAAAAGAAACAAATACCTAGAAAACTTTAGTAAATTTTGTTCTATGTTTTTTATGATATCGGAAGTCAAACAAGCAAACGTATTTCCTGGTGGACCTGGACACCTAATATGGTAATGGTGCGTTGCCAACCTGAGGCCGGGATGTTAGGCACCAAGTAAAAGTAAGTTACCGGCTACGTTATCCTCCGAACCGGAACACGTCAACGGCTAGCACTGACTTTATGGCGGCAGGAATGGGTAAGGCAATGGTACCAATCCGGGCGAGTCGCTGCGAAACTCTACCACCTAGTCAGATGTCACGGTGTTGCCTGGAGGGAAAGCAGATGGTCTATTCTGCAAAGGAGCCTGGACCAACATGGGGGAAATTTATTTGTATACCTGCATATCTCAAATTTAAGTAGGACGTAGAGCTCTGCAAGTAGAGTTCAAGTATTCAGTAGCCAGCGCCCGACCTTCTTAACTTATCTTATTTCATTAATATCGACAGGGAAAATTTGTCTTTTTATACATATTACTTATATATTATTTAGACATATTACTTTTTTTTACTTGTTGGACATCCAACACAAAAACTAAAAGTTCTTTTGACATAAACGAATACAAATGCATACAGATTCATGATTGGATCAATGATAACAGTCAAACATGATAGCTTCATAGTTCCTACTAAAATTGGAAGCATAAGTAGGCTGAGTAATCTTACAGCTTTTATAACTGAAGTCTGGCAATAAATTGTAAATATTGGATCTTAGCCTAATAAATAGTGAGGAACATTCATAAAAAAGGAGTCTCTTCACGCCCCTATCTTCGAAGACGTAGGCAGACCCACGATTAGTCGAAGACACTAAGTCCCACAATGTATAAGGTGGCAAGCCTATCGCAAACCGGGCCCATATCCAATTCCGGGCAACACCAGTTTTATTAGAAAATTGAAAATATACATTTTCTAATTTTTTTGTTGCCCGACCCGGGAGTTGAACCCGTGACCTCAAGAAGCCAAGTCCGACGTCTAACCGCTAGACCACAGAGGCGAATTATTATAATAATTAATATCTAACAAAGAAACATTTACAATAATTTATAACTAATAAAAATATTCCGCTGTAAAGCTTAGCTAAAACGAAAAAAAAACTGTTAAACATCATTTATCATTTTGTATTTTCTACCGTCAACTGTCACAATTTACTAACTTTTCAAAAACTAGATTATTTTTAAGAAGAAAAGAGAAATTATGAAAATTTTATTAATCATAAACAATTCTTAATAAAAATGAGACGCAAAAAAAGTAATTTTCATTAGCGATTGCAATTCTAAGTAATAGGACTATGAAATACAAGTTCAGCTTCCCATGAAATTCAAGAGGAAAATCTGTATTGATTTCCTTGGACACCGAACTGCGCAGTACAACCTTCATTCAGAAAATACACGAATGTAGCTAAGGTCCATAAATCTGTTCAAAAAGCACGTTGTATATACATTGCAAGTTTTGCTTCTATCAACTGCAATAACGCTGTACAAAACAAGCAATGAATTTTGTGTACTACCACAGCATAGAGCGGGTAGTGTGACCTCAAGTCTTCAACACTCATATTCTTATAGGTGTGAGTAACTGTTCTGATTTATCGCACACAACAGTTATTTTAATACAACTTCTGTTCAGTTCTAAGTTACGTTATTCTAAAATAATTCTTATTCCCAAAGTATAAAGTTGTTTTTTAGTAAAAAGGTGTTATAACTGGTTTGCCGAACAACATGGACACATTCATCGGTAGGTGCACACAACGATAGCACGATTTCCTTGTGAATAGTGATTGTTATATTATAGTACAAGATTACTACATTCACTCGCACTCCCACTAGAAGCAGTGTAAATAGGGAATTTGTGACAGAGGGTCGTGAAGATGACCGGGGTGGACGAGATATTAAATTATGAAAAGAACCCCGATGATGACTTTTACGGCTTGTTAGGTTGCGACGAAAACTCCTCTGTAAGTGTTAAGTCAATAATTATATAGCTTTTTGTTTTGTACGGATATTATTTTTTGATATGTACCAAGTGGTATCGATTCTTTTGTTCAACTCAATGTTCAATGGCCTAAATTGTTGGCCTACATACGGAAACTATGATTTTTATTTTAATTGCTCTATATTTTTAGGTAGAGCAAATCATCACGGAGTATAAGGTGCTTGCTTTGCAGTATCATCCTGATAAAAACGAGGGTGATAAGGAGGCCGAGGCCAAGTTCCAAAAACTGAAGGTAATTAGTTGTTTAACAAGTGCTCTACATAGAGTCTTTATAAAACTATAACTTAAAATATATTTATGTGGGGAATCCCGTTATAAAATATTGTTTGTGCTCAAATAAGGAAATGTTAGTAAACATTAAATGTAATTAGATACTAATTGTAATGAAAAAAGTTTTAAAAATTACATATTTTAGCATATTTGTCAATTGAAAGGAAACATTTGGGTTGAACAAGATCTAGTTTTCCAAATTTAAAACTGGCTGTCCAAAACTTTGTTTGTTTTTTTATATGGTTAAAAATGTTAATTTAATGAATAACATGGTTTTAAACATCTTAATAACAATTCTCATTAAAATAAATACAATTGAAATGTGAATGTTATTGTGTGTTGTTTTTTTATCAATTATTGATAATTAACAATGTTTATGTTCACATGACTATGTTTATGAATTTAAAACTTTTAATATGTATTTAAAATCTTGGCTGCATAAAAACTGATTAAATTATTTATAAAATGTTGGCGAAGTTTATTTACCTAAATTAAAACGAAATACAGTTCAACCACATAATATTAAGCAGGTGAAGACTTATCTATATTTTTTCTAGGAGGCAAAAGAAACACTTTGCGATCCTTCGAAGCGCGCTCTGTACGACAAGTGGAGGAAGAGTGGGGTTTCCATTGGATATAAACAGTGGTTGGGTATGAAGGAACATATCCAACAATCCATGCACTGGACCAAGCCCAACACTAAGGACCGCATGTTGGAGGATTCCGGACACTCGTCTGGTCCATCCAGCCTTGGACCAGCTAACTCGGCTGCCCGTCGAGCCTCTGAAGGTGGAGCTGCATTATGGGGACGCTGGGGTGGTGGGAACCAAGAACCACCATCTGACGTGATCTCCAAGTTTCGCAATTATGAAATTTAATTTCAAATTGAGATTACTTTTATTTTTTTGAAAGAATGATTTTAAGTACCTTATTTTACTTGATCACATTTTTTTTTGTGATAACCAGGCTGTTATTTTTTTTATTTTAAGATATTAAATATAAGTGAACTAGGCCTTAACATGGCATAATATTCATCAAGTCAGCTCGAAATGTTCTTGGATGTACTTTGTTAAATGTTTTATGTATTACATGTTCGGTGTTATGGAGATAGACCCCTAGGTTTAGGACTAGATGTTATGTCTGCCTTCCCCTAGCTATAAGCTATGCACATTCCTGAATTTAATGAGTCTGATAAATACATTTCTGCTGTAGAACAATATTTTATAAGAATCTCTATTTTGAAAGTTTATATTTTTGAACCTCTTTTATGATTATATCTTATAGTATTACACTACCTAGCACTCTTGAAAAGGGAAATATTGGAATCGTTGTGACATGTACAGGGTAAAGAGAAGAAAAGGGACAATTATATTATTTTTGTGTACCTCTAATATCCAATACTCTATTCATTGGCATATTATTTGTTAGAGATTATTTAAATAGGAATATAATATGTGTTTCCCGAATGTTAGATTTAGCTAAATATTAATATGTGTTAAATGTTTTCAGATTCTTTATTGAATGTTTAAAATCAATGTTATTAATGCTGTAGTACAATCTCAATGTCTATAAAAATCTCTTAATTAAGAATGATGTTTTATTTATGATTTATTGATCAATAAATAAAAACAATAAAAGTTGTCAGAATTTTTGTTTTGTGTCTCAGAATTTATTTTCAACTAGCTGTTGCCCGCGAGGTTAATGGTCCCACAGGAATTCGAGATAAAAAATATCCTAAGTGTTAATCCGAGTCTATGTGTGCCAAATTTCATGAAAATCGGTTCAGCAGTTTTTGCGTCAATTAGTAACAAACAACAGCCCCGGATCTTAAATTTTTTTTAGGCGGGGCAAAAACTGAAAAATGCCGCCCCAGCACACTTATATTTATTTTCACCTGTATAATCTGTATGTCCACTAATTGATTTACATTTGGACTTAGGCCCTCCGGAAACAATACATATAAAACCATCGCTGTTCTTTCTGTACTAAGCTCATTTATTTAAAAATATATAAACATTACCATGTAGGATATACGAGTATATTTTATACATAGCACAGAATAGGATTTAAAATAAAAATATAAGTAAATCAAATATTGTGAATTGAAATTAAAATTTTACTCTTCGAGATTTTTGTTCAGCAAATAAATCTATGGCCTTGTCATAATTTAACTCGTGTGCAATTCGATTTTCTATCGCTAAGATTGCAAGACTCGATAAACGTTCCTGGCTCATAGAAGATCACAAATATTTTTTTATTAGTTTTAGTTTGCTAAAACTTCGCTCACAGCTTGCGGATGTAGTAGGAAGCGTAGAGTAAATTTGCAGAGCAACACAAATATTAGGAAAAGCGTCCTGCAAATCATGCGCATAGATCAACAGATCAGCAAGAGATAGAAACCGTTAGCCTTTTCTATATCATCAAATAAAATTGGAGCTTGCTCTTTAAAAACGTAGAGTTCCTGGCAGAATTCAACGGAATTTAAATCACGCTCGTATTTTCGAGCAAGATCTGCTCCATACTTTTGCAGATCTTCAATTGACATTTTCAAAATATTAGTACCATTAAGAAAAGCAAAATTCATATTCAGCATGGTAGCACAATCAAACCTCTTTTTAATTTCTGATATAATTCTATCAAATACCATCATTATTACCTTAGAAAATAGTTGGACAGATTGGAGTGTTCGTGATTCGTCTTCACATATCTCATCGAAATGTTTTTTACGTTTGGGAATTCGTTTGTTTTGCAAAATAGGCTCGACACCAACTTTTTCAGTAACTTCTCCAGCCTCTTTTATCCAATGTTCCATTGGATTTTCTCTCATTTTTTGCAAAATTTTAAGCAGACTATCCATTAGCGCGACGGAACGGGCAAGAATAATATCTTCTTTTTAAATTTCTATATTCACTCTATTGATTTCGCGGAGAATATTCGCCCAAATAGTTAAATTAGGAATAAATTTAAAATTCTTTATAGCAGTTAATAAATGATCTGCCCGTACTTAGCTTCTGGAGCATGAGAAGTTTGCTTAACTTCTTCTAAGGCTACTGCTACTTCCGACAAATTACTTAATAGGGCATTCACAGCAACATGTTTCGCCGACCATCTCGTCTGGCTGCTTCCTTTTAAATTTGTTTTAACATATTTTTTCATAGTATCCCACCTAGTAGCGGAGCCAACAAAAAAGCTTTTTTTTGAATCAGTCCAAATAAGTTAACAGCTTCCAGGCATGAAGAGGCCGAATGAACCCCTACAAGGTTTAAGGAGTGAGCCAAGCATGGTACGAACTCGGCCAGCGCATTCCTTTCTGCAATCCTGGCTTGTACTCCTTTATAGATGCCGGCCATATTGGATCCATTATCATAAGATTGGCCACGACATTGTCCAATATCTAAATCATCAATTGCCAACTTTTCTAAAATCTGTTGACAAATGTCCTCTCTCCTGTCTTTCCAGCAACTTCTATGAAATCAATGAAACTTTCTTTTATTTCACACACATCACCAGTTCTTTTTACATATCGAATTACCTGGCTCATTTGTTCTGTATGGGACACATCTGGAGTGCAGTCGAACATTATCGTGTAGTATTTGGCTTCTTTGATGTCATTTAAAATGCTATTTCTAACTGTTTTTACCATTAAGTTAATAACTTCGTTCTGAGTTGTCTTTGATAAATATGATACTTGTCCCTTTTTTAAGTGTTTTAATTGAAACTTAAGAGTTGAATCATGTTTCGGGAGCAGGGAAATTAAGTTCAAGAAGTTACCTTGACTAGGCCTAGGACATTGTGTTATGAGATCGCTAGGAGCTTCGTGGGACCCGCGAAAAGAAAGACAGTTTGTGGATAGATACAACACAGCATCCATAACAATACGCAGGATCTGTCTCCATTTTTCTCTCTCTGAGTGAATTACTCGCTCGACGTCTTGATCAATACCCTGGCATGATTTCATTTGTTGTACCCGTGTTTTCCACTTGATCATACACTCTTTGTGCATTTGAGTTGCCTCATGTTCGGTTAATCTCTCTGAAACTTTTTTCCAATTAATAAACCCTGTAGAACACAACGCTGATGTGGCGGTAGAAGACGGTTTCATGTAAATCTTGCAGCACGCACAAAAAATTGCATTTTCGACTTAGAATATATTAACCAAGATCTTTTAACCCTTTCGTAATTAGCCAACGTCCTGTACCACATAGAAGATGTTAAATGTCTGCCATTGCGTTCAGTAGATCTAAATTCATTGTTTTCGGGGTGATTTTCCACCAGTAACACAGCCTGATTGCTAAAGAAAGACCGTTGGTGGTCAGTCATTTTTTCCACTCCTGGCCAATGGCCTGGGTCCGTCAAATCAAACCCGGTTTTTTGCAGTTCATCTGAATCCGAGTGCGGAGATTTAGATCCTTCATATTCTGGCTTTGTTGTTTCAAGTTGCTCAGGTCGCTCTTCGCATATAAATAAAGATGATGAAGTTTGCACTGTGAAATCAGAATGTGAAAAATCTTGATCCGTTTGATTGGGCAAAGTGCGAGAAACATCCTCTAACTGAATATCAACTTCGGAAGTAGCAGGAGATACTGACGGAGCACCCTCTCTGCGAAGCCAATTTTTCATTTTGTCTGCACATTGTTTTCCCTGCAACTCCTTATATTTAGCCTTTTTCCTATATTCCGCTCCCGATAGCTTTTTTCTTGGTGCGTTCATAATTGCAACCTGTAAACAAAAATAATCAATTTCTTGAGAATCTCTTACCCGCATCATTGAAAGCTTCATAACTTGGAAATGACAGGTCCAATTTTCACCAAACATAGCTAAGAACCATCTCGTAAAAAATAGCTTCCGATTACAACAAACTGCATTGAAATCGGTGCACCCATTCAGGAGCTATAACTACGACACCACGTATAGACAGACAGACAGACTGACAAAAACTTGAAACTTCCGTCGTCTTTTCGTCTGGGTTTTAAAAACGGAAAAAAAGTACTTAAACGCGAAAAAAGTAATAATATAGTAACTTAAAAAGCATAAAATAGTTACGATAAAATACCTACTTACTTTTAAAGGCGATCGATGAGCTATGATGGATTTATTTGCGACACTAATACACAATCCGTATTTTACCTTCGGTTGATCGACAAGCACTAAATAAATAGTAGGTAAACACAAACAACCAACACGCGTATAAAACAAAACACTGTCATGGAGAGAGATCGACGAGGCAGTTTTCAAATATAGCTTCATCCCTTTCGAACGCACGGTAACAGGTATTTGAGGTATTTTGGTCCTTGTTTGTCATTGTAGATCGATTATTGCGGGATTTCCCCGTTGTCTGTAGATCGGTTATTGCGGGATTCCCCTGTTTAAGTTATTCACTTGTAGGGTGTTGCCAACTTTTAGGCGCACGCTTAATCCGGGAAAAAAAGAGATTGTTTTTTTTCTTTTGTCACGACTATGGATAACATTTTACTAATTTTTGCTTACACACCTTAGGGGCTCTGTAGCTGGCCGTAGCAAACGGTCCAGTTCTTTATTTGCGATAAATGTCAAAGCCTCTCGCGATTGGAATTTGTTTATGGAAACGAAAGAGAGGTAAAAAGCAAAGTCCGATCGCGAGTGGCTTTGACATTTATCAAAATTAGGCCCCTGGTGCCTAGTGTAAGTCAGAGTTAAGTAAATTATGAGTTGTCCATTCGTCTATAAAACTCGGCGCCTCGCCGCCCCTCTGAACTTGCCGCCCGGGGCGCGGGCCCCGGCTTGCCCCCCCTAGATCCGGGGCTGACCAACAAACAAACATAGAAACTTTCGCATTTATAATATTAATAGGATTAAAAGAATGTTTACCTGCCATAATTTCTCTATAGGTTTGATTATTTCCAACACCAACCTATTTCAAAAGCCAAAAATATTTAATTTCTAAATAATATTTGGAAAAATAACAATCACAACACAGGATGATTAGTAATAGTACAAGTACAAGTATTATGACTAGAATGCTTACCTGTACCTGTACCTACCTAAGTAGTACATGTTTTATAATAAAAATTTTATTATTTTTTATAGCAAAAGATCGAGCACAGCGGCTCCCCTGATGGTAAGAGAAACCCACAGATTAGACACTATAGCTGTTGTAGGTGCGTCGCTGTCCTGTGGTCGTGGTGTGCCTAAGGCCAAATGTGCGAGTCCACCGGCTACCTTACCCTCTGGACAGGAATGTAACATTGTCATTACGGCGGCAATAACAGATAAGGATGTGGACCCGGACAAGTTGCTGCTCAGTAGGTACTCAAACGAGGTAGCGAGGACTGCAGATGTTCTATTCTGAACAGAGGAGGACCAATGCGGGAAATCTTCTGCTGGTTCTAAAAATAATAGTCTTCTCCGATAAAGAAGTGGTTAACAATCTAATATATAAAATTCTCGTGTCACGGGGTTCGAACTTGAACTCCTCCGAAACGACTTGACCGATTCTGAAGAAATTTTGTGAGCATATTGAGTAGGTCTGTGACTCGGCCAACATCTACTTTTCATACCCCTAAGTGATAAGGGTCACCCCACACCTTTATTTTACTGGAATCACATTAAATATAAAGCAGAACCACGTCTGCCGAGTCAGCTAGTTTATCTATACGATTCTTTTGTTAGGTACATGATTAATTACAAGATTGAGATAAGACGTGGATTTTAATGGTTTTTAGGCCATTATGTGCTCAAATTTGATCAAAACCCATCCAAAATTAATGTTATAAATGCGAAAGCTTGTATGTTTTTTTGCTTGTCACACTTTCACGCAAAAAACTACTTAGCCGATTTTCATGAAATTTACACGCACTCTTTGATTAACACATAAGCTAGTTTTTATACCGAGAAAATGTTCGTGTGAGACCATCAACCACGCCGTCAACGCCGCGGGCAATTCCGCGGCCAACAGCTAGTAAAGCATAATTTTGAGTACCTAAATGATAATGAGATTGAAGTCGGTTTTGTGACGTATCATTTAAATTATCGACTTACCGATACCAAAGAGCCATAAAAAAATTAAATAAATTAAAGATATGTCAGTGTCCCTAGTTCAATATGATTCCTCTGCAATTTCCAAACCATTGTAACCAGTTTGTAAGAAAAAACCCACGGTATTTTGCAGAATAAATATATCCTTACGTTAATCGACAGTAAATAATGAAGTTGTAACAGTTTTTATTCATAAATACAATGCATTTTTAAATGTTTGCTTTCCTACCTAAGATTACTTTCTTGAGGAGCTTTCTAGTTTTCTAGTTATAATAATCTTTAAACTTAGACCATATTATTAACAAACATAGACTTTTTCGATGATATCGGAAGGCAAACAAGCCGACGGATTTTCTGATGGTAAGAAACTCACGCCGCCGAGAAACACTAAAGGTGGTAATGGTGCATTGCCGATCCTGAGGCCGGGATGTTAAGCCTCGAGCAAAAGTAAGTTTACCGGCTACCTTATCCTCCGAATCAGAACAAGTAAACAGCAAAACATAGACGTAATTGAATAGGTAAGGCGGTGGTACGCATCCGGGCGAGTCGCGCCGAAAATCACCTAGTAGGATGTCACAGTGTTAGTGACGGTAGGCCTATACTCGCCTTTGACGAGCTGCCTGGCAGGAAGGCAGATGGTCCTATCTGCAAAGGAGCACGGACCAACATAAGGATTATAGTATAAAGTCCTCGGTTGTATTTTACGATCAAAAGACTGTTCAAATGTCAACTTAATAATAGATTAAAAGATAATTGATGCGTGCGGCAGGGTGTCTTTATTTATTACTTATCTAGAACGAGTAACTATTTTTAAGGATGCTAGAGCCTTCGAAATATTACTGGCTACAAAATGAAAGAGAGCATATATGAAGGAAAGCGTGAGCTAAGTGTGTTGGTTAGGCCTTATTCTTGGGTGGGAGAGTTGTAACAGAATTCACAAGCAATAAGCCTAATCATTAACCAATCATTAACCGTCTGCTTATTTATTACCGCCTGGTTGGTCGAGGGGCTAGCATACACGCCTAACTCCATCGATCAACTGCGAGACTCGGATTCGATTTCCGACGGGAACAGCCATTTGCGTGATAAACGTTTAGATGACTGCATTTCCGGGTCTGGGTGGTTATTAAATTTATCCTGATATCTATTTAAGTATTGGCATCGTTGACTAATCTTAATATATATATACACACACATACATACATATCTTCACGCCAAGTCCCTTACGGGGTAGGCAGAGA